>JAWNMP010000217.1:0-82716 GCA_035043875.1 Drosophila paucipuncta
AAGAAGAAGAATATGAAGACCCACCACTAATACAAGATATACTCGTACATACAGCATACGCATTAGAAAATGAGTTAGTGGAAAGTAACCAATTTAGATTAGAACATCTATATAAAGAAGAAAATCCTGGTTAACAAGAGTTTTGTTCGAATTTAACGATATCCAGTATAATGAGAGTGACAATTTGACTTTCACAAATACTGTAAAACACGTTATCAATACAAAGAATGAGGACCCTTGTTATCGAAAACCTTATAAATATCCACAAAGCTATGACCAAGAAGTTGAAAAGCAAATGAAAGAAATGATGCACCAAGGCATTATACGACCATCTAATTCACCTTATTGTTCTCCTATCTGGGTCGTACAAAAAAAGAAGATGCATCCGGAGAGAAAAAATATAGAATTGTCGTCGACTATCGCGGCCTTAACGAAAAAACAATTAGCGATAAGTTTCCTATACCTGTAATGGATGAAATACTGGACAAACTCGGAAAATGTCAATATTTCACCCCAATCGATTTAGCCAAAGGATTTCACCAAATTCAGATGGACGAACAATCAATCTCGAAAACAGCATTCTCAACCAAAGCGGGGCATTTCGAATACACACCATTTGGCTCGAAAAATGCACCAGCAACCTTTCAACGGTGCATGAATAATCTTCTGGGAGACTTAATTCACAAACATTGTCTAGTTTACATGGATGACATAATAGTGTATTCCACTTCATTGGAAGAACACATATTAGCATTAAAGAAAGTCTTTGGAAAGCTCAGAGAAGCAAATCTAAAACTACAACTAGTAAAGTGTGAATTCATGAAAAAAGAAACTGAATTTCTAGGACACATAATAACAACAGAAGGAATAAAACCTAATCCAATCAAAATAAAAGCCGTTAAGGAATTTCCAATTCCTAAGACCCCAAAGAAATCAAAAGATTCCTCGGATTATGCGGATTTTACAGGAAGTTCATCCCAGATTTCGCCAAAGTTGCGAAGCCAATGACAATAAAGCTAAAAAAAGGATCAAAAGTAAATGAAAAAGATGAAACATACATAGAAGCCTTCGAGAAATTAAAGTTACTTAAATAAATTGCAAGCGATTCAGAAACTGGAAGCGATCTCCAGAGCAAATTAATAACACGAACGACGTTGTTGGTTAAGGATCGAACATAGACTGCTGCCGATTGGCCTCGGCAGGTTTATTGAAAACTAAAATATCTTACATCTACATACAATTTATTCTTATCCTACTTAGGAGATTATCTAGGTACATATTTACTGCTGCAAATGCGCCTAGACTCATCATCCTATCAGTTCGGAGAACTCTTATCATTGAAGGTTTTATTACGGTCACGATGGGTGCCGCGTACGTGTCTGTTCACATATTTACTTATCTTCTTGATAAGAATCCTCCTTTATTATCTTACTATTGGAAGATTAAACATCCTGGCCCCTGTTAAAAGGCTTGCCTTTTAAGGATAGTTATATACAAATATATTTTTTATATTATTTTCTACATATGAGCCCAAGAATATAACATTTTTCTTCTTTTTTTAAAGATAATATTAAGATTTGAATGTTATTAGATAGTGATTATTTATATTATCTTATGTGTGGTAAGGCTATCGTAGCTGGCAGAAATTGAGCAGGTAGCTGACAGACGCGTTTGAACAAAATGAAGACAACCGCGGCGATTCCAATAAGTAGTAGTCCGGTAGTCATGCTGATACTGTAGTGGGCTACGTTATGCAGATCCAGATCGACAGGGAAGCCTACGATGTGAGTTTGGCGTGGCATATCAGGTATCTTAAAGGATTTGAGTTCCCCTTCTACCTTAATATGATCAACCGCGGGCAATTGGATTGATAAGTTGACTTGAGGAATCCAAAACTTTACTTCAGTAGTCACGTCATCATATGCCCACAGATTGATTTCCTCGGAGTGTAAGTAGCATTCAGGGTCAAGCTGAAGAATACCTTGTCCCGATAATGTTATAGTATTCATCTTGTTCTTGCAAAAACATCTGCAGAAAGCTCAGACGGTATTGAATAAAGCCATGAGTTAGGCTTGATGAGTTGAGCCCAGAAGTTTTGCGGTTGCATTATGTCGATAAAGCATGTTTTTGGTACTGTTGTCTTTTTAAGTAGCAATAATACCTCATAGCCGGTTGCAGTTCTAACGTTGTATAACGGATGGTGTTGCGGGCAGAGAATTAAGTCGTCCATCTTATTGCAGTGATCCCATTTTTCGTCAGTTATTCCGTAGTACACTGTTCGTTCGTCATCCATTAGAACATGCTTATATTCCGACTTAATGCTCACAAAACGATTGGTGTGCATGATCGGATGTGGGTAGATTTTATAAGCTCTTAGTTTCCTGTTATTTATCAATGGAATTTTGATATTAAACAAAATTGCGGAGCTCATTGTTCGAGACGTTATTGTCGCAATTTTCTGAAGTTCAATTGCGTCCGTGCTTGGTAGTTGGAGTCCTTCCGGCATATATAGCGCAAATTTCTGAATATTCTGCTGGAATTCGGCGATCGGCATCAGAGTTTCCAAAAAATTACTGTTCGTGTTCCAGATAACGGAGATGATAGTCTGTTGAAGATGCTAAAAGGCGTCCATCCCCATTGATACTGCTTCGATGGCGGTGAGAAACCCTTCAAAACATAGTTTTTTGTTTAAGCTATCAGCCAATGTATACATTGTTTGGTTGATGGTTTGAAAATTCTTCCAGATTACGTCCTTCTGTTTTTTCATCATGTTGGTTGTGGCATCTTGGATTGAAGATTGATTTCGTATCAGGTCGAGTAGATAATCTTCGTTGCTCCTGCTTTGCTTAACCTTTCTTAGTAGGCTATCGGCTTGTTCTTCGTCCATTAACCCAAATACAGAATGATACACACTACCAATAAAGCTCAAAGGAGCTCTTGGCTTGCGTGGCTGCTTTCTTCTCTGGTTTTGCGTTATTATATTGTCATTCTGACAAATTCTTTCTAGCTTATTTGCTAGTAACGTTAACATAGATTCAGTACTCAAATCATTCGGTTTCTCTTTAATATCCAGCACTATTGACCACGATGCTTCGACGCGGTATTTAAATGCCCAATAGTCTTCCAGATCCACGTGAACTATTATATTAAATGCTGATCTTGTCAGTCCCACAATACCTTCGCTTTCGAAGAATATTCCTGCGTTATTGTTAATATGTTCTATTTTTTGAGACATTACATTATTAAAAATACTTAGATAAGTTAATATATATATAAACATATTTTTGTTCTTTAAATTTGTTCTTGTTTGTGGCTCATATGTTTTACTGTAGTGCTTATGTGTAGCATTTTGTCTTAATTTTTCATTTTTATTTTCAACTTGAGCTGCATTGGCACATACAATACTTGTTGATTGAATTTCCTCCTCGATAGGAAAAGGACAAACATTGTGTGTCGATCTTAGCGTCACTCCATTGCTGGTCCTTACCTCTATCATTCTACAAAGTCCATCTTTTCCTATAATAGGCTTTGTAACCCTGCCCCTTTTCCACGAGGCTTGGGCCAGATTTTCTTCTTTAATTAATACTAACGTGCCAGGTTTTAGGTTTTCTTTTATATTAATCCATTTATATCTTTTTTGTAATTCGGACAAGTATTCCAGAGACCAACGCTTCCAAAATTCCTCACAATTGGACTGTACCGTTTTCCAATGATCCCGCAATCTTTTGTATGATCTATTACTTTTCGAATCTACAAGCGTCGTCCAAGCTTCCCCAAGTAGAAAATGAGCTGGAGTAAGTACTTGAAAATCGTTCGGATTTTCGGACAATGGAGTTAATGGCCTTGAGTTTAAAATTGCTTCTATTTGTGTCATCAGTGTAGCTAATTCTTCATAAGTCATTATTCCTTCCGTTATTCTATCAAAATGCTTCTTCACTGATTTGACGCAGGCTTCCCATAGACCTCCAATGTGAGGTTCTCTTGCAGGAATATTTATCCACTCAATCTGCTGTTCTGCACAGAATTCATAAATTTCCGCCCCATAAGCTTTAATCGATGCATCACTGAACCCATGGAGCTCTATTTTGCTTGCATCATTGCCTATCAACCTTCTTGGTATCTTAATTTTGTTTAGCAGCGGTAATTCATTTTTAATTCTATTCCATTTTTGTCCTAAATCTCCAACTACTTCCTTATCCCAATCAATTTTTGATTTCCAAAGTTCCTGCATAATTACTTTTGTAGTAACTGTTACTGGATTGACCAGACCTAAGGGATCGAATAATTTGGATATGTCTGACAAAATATTTCTTTTTGTCGCACTATGTTTGCATTCCCAATTACATTTAATTGAAAAATGATCTGTCTCTGGCACCCAGGATACCCCTAAAGCCTTAATTGTGCCTGCTTGATTTCTTTCAAATTCTAAGCGCATGCCTCTATCGGCTTCAGGAATAGATTTGAGAATTTGCGAAGCATTTGAACACCATTTCCTTAAATGAAACCCTCTTTCATTTAATGCTTTGGACAGATGGTCTCTTAAAATTGGAGAATTTTCAATCGAGTCAGCGCCTGTCATCAGATCATCCATATAGAAGTCATTTTTTATTACTTCTGCTACTCTTGGTAATTTTTCTGATATTTCTTCAGCTGCGACTTGAAGGCACTTAACTGCCAAATATGGTGCAGGAGCAGTCCCGTATGTCACTGTCTTAAGTGCATATGTTTTTAGCTCCTCCCGAGGATCCCATCGCCACAAAATCAATTGATAATTTTGATGTTCTTTGTTCACCCAAATTTGCCTATACATCTTTTCAATATCCGCTGAAATGGCGTATCTATGCTTTCGGAATGCTCGAATGCGGAATTGCTCTAACGCCATATACCTTCGCTTAGCTTGCATTTCATAACCACCCAGTTTAGATTGAGTATCCTTAAATGGTAATGGAACGACATATTTTCCATCTTCATGCTTAGATAATTTTCTTTTGAAAATCTGTTCGCATGCTTGCTCCTCTTTTGTATGTTTTGGACGATCAGTACTTATTTCCTCTATTTCCCAGAACCTTCTAATTTGTGTATCTAGTCCATCGGATACCGATGTTACTGTGGCACAAATTTTAGGTTTATGGCTTAGAATTGTTTTTCCGTTAGCGATCCATCCAAATAAAGTATTTTGTAACCTAATTTGACCTTTGTTTAAATTAGCAGTGCCTTCAATATGAATGTCATAAAATATTTCTATTCCCAAAAGCATATCTATGCCTTTTGGGATGTTAAACTGGGGATCAGCTAACTTTACTTTTGGTCCCGAATCTCCAATATTTATCTTTTGTGTCGGCAATTCCGATACAATTTTTTTATCACCAACACTTCAATATTTGCTTTGTAAGTTGATGTTTTTGATTTGAGATTAATTTCTATCATCTCATCTACCTGTGCGGTGTTACCTGACATACCTTCTATAGTCGTTTGAATTTTGTTGCCTCTTAACCCAAGTTTGTTTTTCATGTCCTTGGTCACAAAATTAACTTGCGAACCGCTGTCAAGTAACACTCTGCAATCATGCCAGATTCCCTTTCTATCTTGAACCTGAACAATCGCTGTGGCAAGAAGAACATATTTCTTTTCACCATTTCCCTGCTTTTTGGCGGTAGCACTTTTATTTATAACTTTGGCATCTTCTTTGTGCAAAAGAATATGATGATTTTTACCGCAATTCGAGCAAGTTTTTCTGCAATCAGTGAATAAATGTCCCCCCATCAGACACCTGAAGAAGAAGAATATGAAGACCCACCACTAATACAAGATATACTCGTACATACAGCATACGCATTAGAAAATGAATTGGTGGAAAGTAACCAATTTAGATTAGAACATCTAAATAAAGAAGAAAAATCCAGGTTAACAAGAGTTTTGTTCGAATTTAACGATATTCAGTATAATGAGAGTGACAATTTGACTTTCACTTTTCACTTTCCACTTCATCACCACGTTATCAATACAAAGAATGAGGACCCTTGTTATCGAAAACCTTATAAATATCCACAAAGCTATGACCAAGAAGTTGAAAAGCAAATGAAAGAAATGATGCACTATACGCATTATGCACTTTGCATTATACGACCATCTAATTCACCTTATTGCTCTCCTATCTGGGTCGTACAAAAAAAAGAAGATGCATTCGGAGAGAAAAAATATAGAATTGTCGTCGACTATCGCGGCCTTAACGAAAAAACAATTAGCGATAAGTTTCCTATACCTGTAATGGATGAAATACTGGACAAACTCGGAAAATGTCAATATTTCACCCCAATCGATTTAGCCAAAGGATTTCACCAAATTCAGATGGACGAACAATCAATCTCGAAAACAGCATTCTCAACCAAAGCGGGGCATTTCGAATACACACGAATGCCATTTGGCTCGAAAAATGCACCAGCAACCTTTCAACGGTGCATGAATAATCTTCTGGGAGACTTAATTCACAAACATTGTCTAGTTTACATGGATGACATAATAGTGTATTCCACTTCATTGGAAGAACACATATTAGCATTAAAGAAAGTCTTTGGAAAGCTCAGAGAAGCAAATCTAAAACTACAACTAGTAAAGTTTGAATTCATGAAAAAAGAAACTGAATTTCTAGGACACATAATAACAACAGAAGGAATAAAACCTAATCCAATCAAAATAAAAGCCGTTAAGGAATTTCCAATTCCTAAGACTCCCAAAGAAATCAAAAGATTCCTCGGATTATGCGGATTTTACAGGAAGTTCATCCCAGATTTCGCCAAAGTTGCGAAGCCAATGACAATAAAGCTAAAAAAAAGGATCAAAAGTAAATGAAAAAGATGAAACATACATAGAAGCCTTCGAGAAATTAAAGTTACTTAAATAAATTGCAAGCGATTCAGAAACTGGAAGCGATCTCCAGAGCAAATTAATAACACGAACGACGTTGTTGGTTAAGGATCGAACATAGACTGCTGCCGATTGGCCTCGGCAGGTTTATTGAAAACTAAAATATCTTACATCTACATACAATTTATTCTTATCCTACTTAGGAGATTATCTAGGTACATATTTACTGCTGCAAATGCGCCTAGACTCATCATCCTATCAGTTCGGAGAACTCTTATCATTGAAGGTTTTATTACGGTCACGATGGGTGCCGCGTACGTGTCTGTTCACATATTTACTTATCTTCTTGATAAGAATCCTCCTTTATTATCTTACTATTGGAAGATTAAACATCCTGGCCCCTGTTAAAAGGCTTGCCTTTTAAGGATAGTTATATACAAATATATTTTTAATACCTTTTTTTATATTATTTTCTACATATGAGCCCAAGAATATAACATTTTTCTTCTTTTTTTAAAGATAATATTAAGATTTGAATGTTATTAGATAGTGATTATTTATATTATCTTATGTGTGGTAAGGCTATCGTAGCTGGCAGAAATTGAGCAGGTAGCTGACAGACGCGTTTGAACAAAATGAAGACAACCGCGGCGATTCCAATAAGTAGTAGTCCGGTAGTCATGCTGATACTGTAGTGGGCTACGTTATGCAGATCCAGATCGACAGGGAAGCCTACGATGTGAGTTTGGCGTGGCATATCAGGTATCTTAAAGGATTTGAGTTCCCCTTCTACCTTAATATGATCAACCGCGGGCAATTGGATTGATAAGTTGACTTGAGGAATCCAAAACTTTACTTCAGTAGTCACGTCATCATATGCCCACAGATTGATTTCCTCGGAGTGTAAGTAGCATTCAGGGTCAAGCTGAAGAATACCTTGTCCCGATAATGTTATAGTATTCATCTTGTTCTTGCAAAAAAACATCTGCAGAAAGCTCAGACGGTATTGAATAAAGCCATGAGTTAGGCTTGATGAGTTGAGCCCAGAAGTTTTGCGGTTGCATTATGTCGATAAAGCATGTTTTTGGTACTGTTGTCTTTTTAAGTAGCAATAATACCTCATAGCCGGTTGCAGCTCTAACGTTGTATAACGGATGGTGTTGCGGGCAGAGAATTAAGTCGTCCATCTTATTGCAGTGATCCCATTTTTCGTCAGTTATTCCGTAGTACACTGTTCGTTCGTCATCCATTAGAACATGCTTATATTCCGACTTAATGCTCACAAAACGATTGGTGTGCATGATCGGATGTGGGTAGATTTTATAAGCTCTTAGTTTCCTGTTATTTATCAATGGAATTTTGATATTAAACAAAATTGCGGAGCTCATTGTTCGAGACGTTATTGTCGCAATTTTCTGAAGTTCAATTGCGTCCGTGCTTGGTAGTTGGAGTCCTTCCGGCATATATAGCGCAAATTTCTGAATATTCTGCTGGAACTCGGCGATCGGCATCAGAGTTTCCAAAAATTACTGTTCGTGTTCCAGATAACGGAGATGATATTCTGTTGAAGATGCTCAAAGGCGTCCATCCCCATTGATACTGCTTCGAAGGCGGTGAGAAACCCTTCAAACCATAGTTTTTTGTTTAAGCTATCAGCCAATGTATACATTGTTTGGTTGATGGTTTGAAAATTCTTCCAGATTACGTCATTCTGTTTTTTCATCATGTTGGTTGTGGCATCTTGGATTGAAGATTGATTTCGTATCAGGTCGAGTAGATAATCTTCGTTGCTCCTGCTTTGCTTAACCTTTCTTAGTAGGCTATCGGCTTGTTCTTCGTCCATTAACCCAAATACAGAATGATACACACTACCAATAAAGCTCAAAGGAGCTCTTGGCTTGCGTGGCTGCTTTCTTCTCTGGTTTTGCGTTATTATATTGCCATTCTGACGAATTCTTTCTAGCTTATTTGCTAGTAACGTTAACATAGGTTCAGTACTCAAATCATTCGGTTTCTCTTTAATATCCAGCACTATTGACCACGATGCTTCGACGCGGTATTTAAATGCCCAATAGTCTTCCAGATCCACGTGAACTATTATATTAAATGCTGATCTTGTCAGTCCCACAATACCTTCGCTTTCGAAGAATATTCCTGCGTTATTGTTAATATGTTCTATTTTTTGAGACATTACATTATTAAAAATACTTAGATAAGTTAATATATATATAAACATATTTTTGTTCTTTAAATTTGTTCTTGTTTGTGGCTCATATGTTTTACTGTAGTGCTTATGTGTAGCATTTTGTATTAATTTTTCATTTTTATTTTCAACTTGAGCTGCATTGGCACATACAATAGTTGTTGATTGAATTTCCTCCTCGATAGGAAAAGGACAAACATTGTGTGTCGATCTTAGCGTCACTCCATTGCTGGTCCTTACCTCTATCATTCTACAAAGTCCATCTTTTCCTATAATAGGCTTTGTAACCCTGCCCCTTTTCCACGAGGCTTGGGCCAGATTTTCTTCTTTAATTAATACTAACGTGCCAGGTTTTAGGTTTTCTTTTATATTAATCCATTTATATCTTTTTTGTAATTCGGACAAGTATTCCAGAGACCAACGCTTCCAAAATTCCTCACAATTGGACTGTACCGTTTTCCAATGATCCCGCAATCTTTTGTATGATCTATTACTTTTCGAATCTACAAGCGTCGTCCAAGCTTCCCCAAGTAGAAAATGAGCTGGAGTAAGTACTTGAAAATCGTTCGGATTTTCGGACAATGGAGTTAATGGCCTTGAGTTTAAAATTGCTTCTATTTGTGTCATCAGTGTAGCTAATTCTTCATAAGTCATTATTCCTTCCGTTACTCTATCAAAATGCTTCTTCACTGATTTGACGCAGGCTTCCCATAGACCTCCAATGTGAGGTTCTCTTGCAGGAATATTTATCCACTCAATCTGCTGTTCTGCACAGAATTCATAAATTTCCGCCCCATAAGCTTTAATCGATGCATCACTGAACCCATGGAGCTCTATTTTGCTTGCATCATTGCCTATCAACCTTCTTGGTATCTTAATTTTGTTTAGCAGCGGTAATTCATTTTTAATTCTATTCCATTTTTGTCCTAAATCTCCAACTACTTCCTTATCCCAATCAATTTTTGATTTCCAAAGTTCCTGCATAATTACTTTTGTAGTAACTGTTACTGGATTGACCAGACCTAAGGGATCGAATAATTTGGATATGTCTGACAAAATATTTCTTTTTGTCGCACTATGTTTGCATTCCCAATTACATTTAATTGAAAAATGATCTGTCTCTGGCACCCAGGATACCCCTAAAGCCTAAATTGTGCCTGCTTGATTTCTTTCAAATTCTAAGTGCATGCCTCTATCGGCTTCAGGAATAGATTTGAGAATTTGCGAAGCATTTGAACACCATTTCCTTAAATGAAACCCTCTTTCGTTTAAGGCTTTGGACAGATGGTCTCTTAAAATTGGAGAATTTTCAATCGAGTCAGCGCCTGTCATCAGATCATCCATATAGAAGTCATTTTTTATTACTTCTGCTACTCTTGGTAATTTTTCTGATATTTCTTCAGCTGCGACTTGAAGGCACTTAACTGCCAAATATGGTGCAGGAGCAGTCCCGTATGTCACTGTCTTAAGTGCATATGTTTTTAGCTCCTCCCGAGGATCCCATCGCCACAAAATCAATTGATAATTTTGATGTTCTTTGTTCACCCAAATTTGCCTATACATCTTTTCAATATCCGCTGAAATGGCGTATCTATGCTTTCGGAATGCTCGAATGCGGAATTGCTCTAACGCCATATACCTTCGCTTAGCTTGCATTTCATAACCACCCAGTTTAGATTGAGTATCCTTAAATGGTAATGGAACGACATATTTTCCATCTTCATGCTTAGATAATTTTCTTTTGAAAATCTGTTCGCATGCTTGCTCCTCTTTTGTATGTTTTGGACGATCAGTACTTATTTCCTCTATTTCCCAGAACCTTCTAATTTGTGTATCTAGTCCATCGGATACCGATGTTACTGTGGCACAAATTTTAGGTTTATGGCTTAGAATTGTTTTTCCGTTAGCGATCCATCCAAATAAAGTATTTTGTAACCTAATTTGACCTTTGTTTAAATTAGCAGTGCCTTCAATATGAATGTCATAAAATATTTCTATTCCCAAAAGCATATCTATGCCTTTTGGGATGTTAAACTGGGGATCAGCTAACTTTACTTTTGGTCCCGAATCTCCAATATTTATCTTTTGTGTCGGCAATTCCGATACAATTTTTTTATCACCAACACTTCAATATTTGCTTTGTAAGTTGATGTTTTTGATTTGAGATTAATTTCTATCATCTCATCTACCTGTGCGGTGTTACCTGACATACCTTCTATAGTCGTTTGAATTTTGTTGCCTCTTAACCCAAGTTTGTTTTTCATGTCCTTGGTCACAAAATTAACTTGCGAACCGCTGTCAAGTAACACTCTGCAATCATGCCAGATTCCCTTTCTATCTTGAACCTGAACAATCGCTGTGGCAAGAAGAACATATTTCTTTTCACCATTTCCCTGCTTTTTGGCGGTAGCACTTTTATTTATAACTTTGGCATCTTCTTTGTGCAAAAGAATATGATGATTTTTACCGCAATTCGAGCAAGTTTTTCTGCAATCAGTGAATAAATGTCCCCCATCAGACACCTACCACATATTTTATTGAGACGAATCATGTCCCACCTTTCCTGATTATTCAACATGTTGAATTTAAAACACTTAATTAAAGTGTGAATTGTCTTGCAACCCATTTGACACGTTTTCTTCTCAAATGTTCTTTCATTGCATTTTGGCAGATTCTCTTGGCTTGCTTCCAAAGCGAATCGCTCATGCTCGAGAAATTTGATTAGGGGTTCAGTACTTTGCATTTCTCTGGGGTTATGCAAAGATTTTTCATATTTTGACCTTAAATTCATATCTAGCTTTCTGACTAAAATGAAACTAATTAGGCCTTTCACAATTTCATCGGCAGTCAACTCCATCGCACTTATTGCTTGCAAGTTTTCGTGAACCGTATCTAAAAGTGTTTTTACACTTGAAGCCGTTTCACTTGCAATCGGAGCATCAATTAAATTTCTTAAATGAATTTCCAAACCTGCTCTTTGATTCGAGAACTTATTGTCGAGCAGCGACCATGCAAGCTTATAATTAGCCTCTGTTGGCGCCAGGCTTGCTATGGTAGCTGCTGCGTCCCCTTCAATTTTTGTTTTTAATACGCACATTTTTGAGCGTCTGGAATTCTCGCAGAGCCAATCAATTGGTGAAATAACTCCTTGAACGTTTTCCATTCTTCGTATTTTCCCTGAAAACGACGGAATGTCTATTTTGGGCAACACGAAAGGCAGATTTTCGCTTCTTGATGTGGAAGCTAGTTCTTCATACATCTCATTAAGTGTATAGAACATATCTGTCAGCTCGTCGTCTTCATTATATTCAAGATATTCGAAAAAGACTTCTTGAGCTTTGTTTTTAATTAGACGGACTTCGGATATAGGCTCATTACCTGTTCTAAATCTATTTAAAACCCCTTCATACCCGCTTAATATAAAGCGAAATTTTCGGCTAACCGAAAGTCCTATTTTCCCTGTGCTATTTTCTTTTTTGCTATGGGAGTGGTCTGGCACTGGAGGTGCTATCCTTTTGATAGCCCCCTGAGGATTACTTCCTGAATCTATAAGGCTGAGTAGTGTGATTGTTTTCTTAACATATTCTCTTACCTTATCTCCGTATTGATTTTTAAAATACGGGCTCTTTTCCATGCTAGGTAAATGAATTTTCAATATTTTCTCATTGGATTCAAATACCTCAGCGATGTCTTCGGTTTTTCTCTTCCATTCCTGAATTTCCTCGTGACTGGCCGTCGATGCCTCAAGCGATTCAGAAACTGGAAGCGATCTCCAGAGCAAATTAATAACACGAACGAGGTTGTTGGTTAAGGATCGAACATAGGCTGCTGCCGATTGGCCTCGGCATGTTTATTGAAAACTAAAATATCTTACATCTACATACAATTTATTCTTATCCTACTTAGGAGATTATCTAGGTACATATTTACAGCTGCAAATGCGCCTAGACTCATCATCCTATCAGTTCGGAGAACTCTTATCATTGAAGGTTTTATTACGGTCACGATGGGTGCCGCGTACGTGTCTGTTCACATATTTACTTATCTTCTTGATAAGAATCCTCCTTTATTATCTTACTATTGGAAGATTAAACATTACTCGTAGTATCCGACCCAATATTGGTATATCCGGATTTCAAGAAAAAATTCTCACTTTTCACGCAAGTAATCATGCATTAGGAGCAGTATTATCACAGGATCACAAACCAATATGTTATGCTAGCAGAACTTTGAACGAGCATGAGATAAATTACTCAGCAATAGAAAAAGAATTATTAGCAATAATATGGGCAACCAAAAATTTCAGATCATATTTATTTGGTAGAAATTTTGAAATACTTAGCGATTACAAACCTCTCATATGGCTAAATAACATAAAAGAGCCAAACATGAAGTTACAAAGGTGGAAAATAAGACTCAACGAATTCGATTATGAAATAAAATACATACCAGGCAAAGAAAACTATGTAGCTGATGCACTTTCACGAATTAAAACTGAAGAAAATAACATAGAAGAAAATTTCATGGGGAATGCTCAAGATAGCATAGTAGCAACAATGCATAGCGCAAACGAGGATAATCAAAATTGTATTCCTATCACAGAAAAACCATTGAATAATTTTAATCATCAAATAGAATTTATAAAAGCAAATACCGAAGAAATAAGGAAAATTAGCTATTTTCACAAAACTAAGATTATAATAACTTACATAGAAATGACACCGGAAAACGCAGAAGAGATCATAAAAGAATATCTTTGTGCAAAACCCAGCGTTATATAATTCCCACATGAAGGTGACTACACAATATTCCAAAAAGCTTATTTAGAAATAATACAAAGAGATTGTCCGATAAAAATTATGAGAACCACAAAAAAATTAAGAGATATCCAAACTTATACAGAATTGAAACAGACCATATTAAACGACCATACAAAACTTTTACATCCAGGAATAGAAAAAACTATAGTAACGTTTAAAGAAAAATATTATTTCCCGGATTACCAAAAACTAATACAAAACATGATTAACGAATGCCAAATCTGTAATACGTCAAAAGTGGAACACAGGGACACAAAATTTCGTTATGAAATAACACCTGAGATTTTCAACCCTAGAGAAAAATACGTTATAGATTTTTATATGATTAATAATAAGCAATTTTTATCATGCATAGACGTATACTCAAAATATGCCACATTAATAGAAATACATGGTAAAGATTGGTTAGAAGCAAAACGAGCATTATTAAAAATATTCAACGAAATGGGAAAACCATTAGAAATAAAAGCAGGCAAAGACTCAGCATTCATGAGTACAGCATTAAAAATTTGGTTAGATTCAGAAAATGTTAAAATTCAAATCACAACAAGCAAGAACGGAATATCAGACGTAGAGCGGTTTCATAAAACAATTAACGAAAAATTAAGAATAATCAGTTCAGACACAAACGAAGAAAATAAGTTAACCAAATTTGAAATAATACTTTACACTTATAATCATAAAACAATACATAGCACTACTGGTAGAACACCAGCAGATATCTTTATCTATGCCGGATCACCAGCATACAATACCCAGTTGAAAAAAATTAAAAAGATCAATAAGCTAAATGAAAACAGAAAAACTTACGAAGGAGATACAAACTATAGAGAAATGCCACTTATCAAATCAAAAACTACAAATCCATTCAGGAAAACAGGCATAATAAAACAATTAGACAGCAAACATTTCGAAGAAACAAATAAAGGTCGAAGAATCATACATTATAAAACTAAATTTAAAAAGAAAAAGAAAATAAACATAAATAAATATAACAATAATTTCAGGTCAACTACGGAAGATCCATCTACCAGTCCACCTGCTAATAATTATAATATTAACGCTAGCCGTAACTCAGAGTAACACCCAAAATATAGAAGTAAACCACGTAAAAGCACAAAACGGGTTCGTTTTATTTAAAACAGGCTCATTGAGCATACCCTCAGATTTCGAATACCATTGCCTAACAGTAAACTTAACAAAAACCGAAAATACTGAAAAAGATTTAATATCTCAGACACATGATTTTAGTGTTCTAACCCAAATAGAATATCTAGTAGAAAAACTTCATAGAGAAATGAACGGAATAAAGATAATCAAAAGACAGAAACGAGGACTCCTAAATGTAGTAGGAAAAGGTTACAAATATTTATTTGGCACATTAACTGAAGACGACAAAACAGAACTTACTGAAAAAATTGATGATTTAGAAGCTAATAGCATACAGGTAAACGAACTAAACAAAGTCATAGAAGCAGTCAATCATGGCATACAAGTAATGGACAGCATGACAGGAATATCACAACAGAACACAAAATTAAGTTTATTAATGTTTAACTTACAACAATTCACTGAATACATCGAAGATATCGAATTAGGGATGCAACTATCCAGATTGGGAATTTTTAACCCAAAGCTACTAACACATGATCATTTGTTAAATGTTGATTCAGAAAAATTGTTAAATATAAAAACATCAACTTGGATAAAATCCACAACAAATGAAATTATAATAATATCACATATACCAAAAACTCTGTCACAAGAAACTTTGTATTCAATAATACCATATCCAGATGAGAAAAAAATATTTTAACCGAACTAGGGCTAACTATTAGTGATAAATATTATTTACACAAAAATAACACTTATTCAGCAACAAATAACAAACTAATAGCAAACGAATGCATAAACGGTATTTTAAAACAAATAAAAGTTGAATGTAAATATACTAAAACAAGAAAAAATTATGAAATAAATTTCATAGAACCAAATGTAATATTAACTTGGAACCTACCTAAAACCACACTTAATCAAAACTGTATACCACAACAAGTCGAAATTTTAGGAAACAACATTATCAAAGCAACCAATTGTTCTGTTCAATTCGAAGATATCCAGATTTCAAATGTAATATCAGACTTTACGCAAACCATTTATATAAGTAATAATATAACTAAAACAGAGCCGTTAGCATTCTTAGAAACTAAAGAACTCATAAGAGAACATACAAAAACAAATAATACCTTGTTAATCATAAGCCTAACATTAGTGACACTATTGTCAATAGTAATAATAAGCTATTCTTTGTTCAAATTCAAAAATTTACCAAAACAAATAACAATCAAATATAAGAATACTGCAGCAACGACACCACACGTCGAAGATGAAGAAAAAACAACCGCAGAAAACACCAACGACTTACAGTTATACCCTATACCGAGCGCTTGAGGACACGCCAATTTCTAAGGGATGGAGAAGTGACATATCTAGGTCCACACTCACGCTTATCATAGCAGGCAAGATAAGATAAGCATAAACAAAGAATGCAACTATCAAAAGAGACCCCTACATAGATGGCAGGTCAAAGTATCATACAGCATGTCAACATCGCAGACGCACTTTCTCTAAATAGAATCATAGCAGGCAAGATAAGATAAACATAAACAAGGAATGCAAAAGAGACCCTCCATAAACAGACCATGAGATAGAAGCAAGTGCGAGGTTTCCTTATAGATTAAACCACTAGCATAAGCAGAGTTATTTTGTACACGAAGCCGAGAAGACGTGTTTTTTTTTGTTTAATAAAGAATTATATTATTCCTAAAAAAACCGTTGTCGGATTTTCTTCAATTGGCGCAGCCGGTACAGCACTCTCCAAAAACGTAACTATATATATATATGTATGGATGTATGTATGTGTAGATATAAACATAAAATTATTTTTCTTTATATATATATTTATATATATATATATATATATATATATATATATATATATGTATATGGATGTATATATGTATCGTATGTGTATGTATATATTTGTAGATATAAACATAAAATGTTTAGCCGCACTAGTCTGATCCAACATCGCATCGACGTTAGAAAAGCACGACCGGTAAAACAGTGCTTTACTCTGAAATATATCGTATGTTAGAGCTGGACGTCTTAGAGCCCTGTTCTAGTGCTTGGAGCTCACCTATGCGTTTAGTTAAAAAACCTAATAAAAACTGACTTTGCTTAGATACACGGAAGCTCAATAAGGCCACAAAGAAAGATACATATCCGTTGCCGAGTATCGAAGGAAAATTTTTCACGAATGCCTAAGGCCAATATAATTTCAAAATTAGATTTTAAGGATGTACTGTACCAATTCAAGGCCATACCATTCGGCCTGTGCAACGCGCCTTCAACAATGTGTCGACTTATGGATGAGATAATACCCCCTATCTTCGACATAGCGTCTTTGGATACCTAGACGATGTATGCATACTCTCAGAAACTTTCTAAGAACATCTTGCCGTATTGGTTCGACTAGCGGAACAATTTCGTAAAGCTAACTTTGACTTTAAATATTGAGAAAAGCCATTTTTGTGTAAACAGAGTGAATTATTTAGGGTATGAAATCGGTAGTGGTGGTATCTGTACCGATTCGCAAAAATTTAGTGTATTAGGAATTGGCCACCACCTAAAAACCTAAAACTAAAACGCGTCCTATTACCGATGTATTATCTATTAAAAAAAGGTTTGTTTGGCCGGCAGAGGCTCAAGAGGCGATGGAAAAACTTAAAATGGTACTCACTCTCTGAGCCGGTTTTATAAAACCCCGATTTTACCAAAAAATGTTATCTTTATTGCGATGCTAGTAACTATGGGATAGGAGCTGTCCTTGTCCAGTTATCGCCGGAAAATGAAGAAATGCCCCTTGCGTTTATGTCAAAGAAAGTAAGTCGCGCTCAAAGAAATTATAGTGTAACAGAGCGAGAATGCTTAGCTGTTATCACAGCTATTGAAAAGCTTAGATGTTACTTGGAGTTACAAGAATTCGTAGTAATAACGGACCACTCCAGTCTATTGTGGCTGATGCGACAACCAAACGCATCCGGTAGACTTGCGCGGTGGATTTTTCGAGTGCAGCCTTACAAAATTAAAATTTCGGAAAAGATCACATCGTGCCGGATGCATTATCAAGATTGTGTGACGATGAATTGGCAGAGTTGGAAATAGGTCCAATAATAGATTTGGAATCAAATGATTTTTTGATAGTGATTATCAAGCCTTAAAGAGAAATTTACTCTTCAACAATCGAAATTTTCAGACGTTAAAGTAGATAATCAGTTTATTTATATGAAAACTGAACATGCCAGCGGAATCGATGCGCAGGATAAAAATATATGCAAGTTATGGGTTCCAGCTCGAATGCGAAACCAGGTTTTGATTCAAGCTCACGACAATGTCACCTCATCTGACTGTGGAATGCAAAATACCATAGAAAAGTTAAGAAGAAATCTTTACTGGCCTGGATTGGCAAATGACGTACGTAATTAAATTCGCTACTGTGACACTTGCAAAGAAACAAAAGCTCCTAACTACGTCCTTCGGCCTCCAATGGGCTTACAATCCCCCACATGCCGACTGTTCCAAAGACTATATCTTGATTTATTAGGTCCGTATCGACGAAGTAAGAATGGTCATGCCGGCTTGTTAATTGTTTTAGATCATTTTAGTAAATTTCATTGGCTTCATCCGCTAAAGAAATTCACATCGTTGGCTATTCAGGACTTTTATTAAAACACGTGTTCCATTGCTTTGGATTACCTGAAACTATGGTTAGCGATAATGGTACGCAGTTCAAAGCCAATGATTTCAAAGCGTTTCGAACAAAACTTGGAATAGGTCTTGTACGCTATATACAGCACTATATTCGCCCCAGAGCAACGCTGCAGAACGTGTGAATCGCTCTCTGTTAGCCGCAATTCGTGCCTATCTCAAAATGCAACAAACAGAATGGGATGTAAATCTTTCGGCTATTTCATGCGCATTACGTTCTTCCTTGCATCAATCCTTAGGTTGCTCACCATATAAAGCCCTATTTGGGTTAGACATGATAGCCCATGGCGGTGATTATCGACTCCTAAAAGAATTATCCCTATTAGAAGAGCCCATAATACCATTACAACGTACCGACAACTTAGCCTTGCTGCGCCTCGATGTTCAACAGAAAATTCGACGAGCGTATGACCGTAATGCTGCGCAGTATAATTTGCGGTGTAAGCTTGCACCCTTCAAGGATGGTCAAGAAGTATTTCGAAGGAATTTTGCCCTTAGCAAATTCTCACATGACTTCACCGCCAAATTAGGCCCGAAATTTGTAAAATGTCGAATTAAGAAAAAACTTGGCAATAGTTTTTATCTCTTAGAAGATTTACAAGGACGTGGCATAGGGACTTATCACGCAACTAGTCGTGTGTCCAAGTACTCGGGTAGCGACTCGAATTTAGCAAATCCATGATGGATGTATCTACTCATAAACCAGTATCAGATCCCCGAGCAAATGAAGGACTCTGGAAGCCATCAAGAAGCCATGACTCCGGCCACTACTCCATGACGCTAGGAAGGGGGCCCCATTTTTTCTTTATCCCTGGAGACGTAGGCAGCTCATCGGCAGCAGACTCCGGCAACAATATATTACAAGAAAAAAAACAGAGATTGTGCATAATATAAGTGCTTAAAAGAAGAAAGTTAAGAACGTTATTAGGTATCATAAGTAAATCTGTAAAATATATTAGCAATAATAAGAAGAATTAAATATACAATGTCACATTAAGAATAAAAAAACAATAATAGCTTCAAATACTAAAGGCCGAGGGAAATTAAAGCTAACATCATTGAAACTAGCGATTCAGAAAATTGTAAAATATATGAAACAGGAAAGTTAGAATTTTTAAACATAAATAAGCGCAGATCAAAAGATTAAAAAGAAAAATCGGCAGTTGCGTCTATTTAAATGTAAATTGCGTCGCAGAAGTAGAAAAATGAGTTCATTATACCAAATTGAGAAGCTTGAAGAAAACAGTTGCGATTCTTGGAGCATACAGATGCAAGCGTGTTGGTGCATGCGGATCTATGGGAAGTTTCGTCGGGGATTTACTGGAGTCTGATGTGGGCGAAAATATTAACTGGAGTGCGATGGATCGTAAGGCATTTGCAACGATCACGCTAAGTGTTAAGGCATCGCAGTTGTGATACATCAAGAATTGCATAACGTCGCAGGAGGCATGGACTAAGTTGCGCGAAGTTCATCAGCCAAGCCAAGGATCAGCTTGCCGGAGTTGGAATAGCAATAGTTGACGAGCTCAAGGCCATTATTTTGCTTTCCAGCCTTTCAGATTTTTATGAGAATATAAAGTTGAAGGAAGAAGGCGAGAGGAAAGAGAGCGCAGAAAATCACAGCAATGTTGCGCAGGCCTTTTCAGTTAGATAGAGGCATAGCGCAGTATGTCACTACAAAGAAAACAGAAAAATGTTGCCTGTTACAACTGTGGTGAAAGAGGGCATATTATGGCGAATTGTAGCAAAATAATTGCCAAAAATTATGAAATGAAGAGCGGACAGCAGAATTGCAGCTTCCTGAACGCATTGGATGCAAGCAGTTTTAAGAAATTCGGCTGGTGCTTGGCACAGTGGAGCAACAAGTCATATGTGTTGTGATAAACAAATGTTTTCAAATTTTGAGGCGCATACCGAAACGATCGGTTTGGCAGACGCCGGCTTCTTGCAAGCAGAGGCGAAGTTCAATTGAAAACGGATTTGTGCGTGCCAAAGGACAGGCAATTTCATATCTGTGGTCAAGCCGTAGCAAGGAAGTGCATTGTAAATTTTGATGCAACAAGTGCAAGAGTCTTTAAAGGCGGCGAATGTATACTCGAGGCCAAACGAGTAGGAAATCTGTATATGTTTGTAACAGATGTTATGCTGCTGTTAAGTCAGACAGCGAGTTGTGGCATAACAGATATGGTCACCTGAATTATGATAGTTTACGTGAAATGGCAAACAAGGCGCTGGTACGAGGAATGGAGAATGTTGACGTGTTGCAACGGGTGTCGTGCATGACATGCATGTTGAATAAGGTTCACGTGCAGACATTTCCAGGATCAAGAGAAAGCCGAGCGCAAGAACTTCTGGAACTAGTGCACACTGATGTGTGTGGCCCTTTCGAAGCAAAGTCTCTTGGCGGCTCTAAGTGTTTCCTTATGTTCATTGATGACAAATCAAGGCGGATTTTGTATATTTCCTCAAAGTAAAAGACGAGGGTTTTTCACAAGTTCGTGGAGTAAAAAATCTGGTAGAGCGTCAAACAGGAAAGATGATCAACTGTATTCGCAGCGACAACGGCGGAATATGTAAACAAAACCTTCCACGAGCATTTGAAAAACAATGGAATTGCACTGCAATTGACGCAGGCGTACACTCCACAACAACAAACTCTAACAAAAGTCATAAGACCAAAAAAAAAGATTAAAAAAAAAAAACTCTCCCATCTAAATAAACTACGACTACGAGAAATCACCCCATCGTTGGAAGGCCTTTCATCGGATCGGAGAAAACGTAGTCAAAAACCTACTTTCCTTGAAATTTGGTCAAATTCGGTGCCAATAAACGCACTTTGATACGGAACCTAGCTAACAATAAAAAAATAAATAAAGGAAGGACAAATTTGAGAAGCACCTGAATTTTTCCAAAATATTTTTTATTCAAGCAAGCAAAACAAGAAGTTAATAAGAATCCCTAAGCCATAGCCAACAAATAACCACCCAAAAGAAAACAAAACCTAATCCGCACTAATAATTAAAAACTTGATTTATATACATACACACACCAGCTTGAGCTTTTATCCGATTTAGGCTACAGCTTATCCCAGGCTAAGCTTGAAGCTTTTCCTAGGTGCTTTCCTTAGAATATAGCTTTGGAGCTTTGGAAGCTTAAGGTAGCTTTTTTGCCTTTAATTAGATTGCATACTTGCAGGTGTCAACAAAATTATATGCACACTTGGTACTTAAAAAATAATAATAAAACCAATTAAAGTCAAACATAGCAAAACTTAACTTACCAGAAAATAATAAAATAATAATAAGTCTCGTAATTCCCTATTAGCAATGGCACAATAAAACAAAATTTAGCTAGCAGTACAACAAATTTAATTATAATTAAAAAATAAAATAAAAAAAAAAAATAAATAAATACATAAATAAAAAAATAATGTTTGCCCTCTGCAAAGTTCAATTGAATATTCTCTTACATATTTTTTTTAATTTTTGTATTTCAATTATTGTATTCAATTAGCTTCATTTTTTTATAAAAGGAAAGTCACAATTTATAAATATATTAAGAAAACTAAACCGAAAATTGTAGAAGCAGAAAAAAATAATATCTCAATTATATAAAAAAAAAGAGAAGAAGAAAACTTTATAATTATGAATACAAAATAAATAAAGGATCAACATATATGGAAAACCCAATTAATTATGATACCAAAAAATAAAAATACAAATTATAAGCTGAAAACATCAAGTGATTGAAATTATAATGCTAATTTCGTAACTAATAAAAAAACAAAAAACAAAAAAAATATATATATATACATTTACAGATCCATATTAACTTTTAAGCTACTAATTTTTGTTAACTTTGAGTAGGGTAAAATTGGAAACCCCTCTCCACAATGAATAATGAGAGCAATAAAAATTAAGCATGTATTCAGTAGAACCAATAACGGAGTTATTGTCAAGTATATTAGGCCAACCAAAATGATGTAATGAATAGAAACATTTTTTGGGAATCTCACAACTCGCCTTTGGAGATTCATGGTTGGTGGGTAGAGACTGCGAGGATCGAATGCCATCTGAGATCCCGCTACATTTAGCTAGATAGTCCAGCATATATTAGAACATTCACCTTTAATTTTTAGCATGTCGTCCGATCTTTTTATATTTTTGCCAGTTCCTACTGAAGCCAGTTCGGTAAAATATCCGTTTCATTAAAATTGGTTAAGCGATTACATAAGTTTTGGCGCCCAACGTGGGCCAAGCTGATATCGATAGTTTGATGACATGGAGTGGTTTTGGAGATAGATCCCAAAAAAAAAATGGAAATCTTAAAAACACTGGCAAGCGAATACTGAGTTTGCATGCACATTAGTATAAATTAGTAAATAAAAGCCTTCACAGTGTCAAGTGTTGTCACATCCCCAAAATTGTGAGCAGAGAAGTTCTTATACTTTTAGTGACACCCAAGAGAAGTGGGTGATTTATGAGTGTGGAACCAATAAGTGGATCTTGATCTCTAGTATTTGGCTAAGATCGAATACATTGCCGATACACATGGTTGGTGGGCCCACTTAAACTAATCCACATGTCGAGAGTAAAATTAATGGTTCGTTAGCACCACTATTCCAGCTCCAGCTCTTTTTTGATTGATTAGGCCAGCTGCTGATAATACGTCGGAAGACTGTGGTAACTGTTCTGGAATCTTGCGTATTTATCTAAGATTAAATACCTGCCGAATAAGGATGCAACAGAAAATTCGATTTACAGTTAGTAGCGGTCCTGGTGGATTGAATTTGGCAATCACATCCGTAAAGGGAAAAGATTTAAGATTGTATTTTTGTTGTTGACTATTGACAATACCGCCTAACTTCTCTGGAACAATTATCTCGTTACCAAGAAGAGGGAAGGGTAAATTGTCACACAGTGGGCAACAATTATCGATCTATCTGATAAAGTAAAATAGTCCAAAATTGTCTTTAATTTCATTTCTATATTTACTGGCAGTCTGAAAAAAAAAACATATATATAGTGACATATCCAGATCACGCAGATCTCTCATGTCCACACTCACGCTTATCATAGCAGGCAAGATAAGATAAGCATAAACAAAGAATGCAACTATCAAAAGAGACCCCTACATAGATGGCAGGTCAAAGTATCATACAGCATGTCAACATCGCAGACGCACTTTCTCTAAATAGAATCATAGCAGGCAAGATAAGATAAACATAAACAAGGAATGCAAAAGAGACCCTCCATAAACAGACCATGAGATAGAAGCAAGTGCGAGGTTTCCTTATAGATTAAACCACTAGCATAAGCAGAGTTATTGTACACGAAGCCGAGAAGACGTGTTTTTTTTTTGTTTAATAAAGAATTATATTATTCCTAAAAAACCGTTGTCGGATTTTCTTCAATTGGCGCAGCCGTTACAGCACTCTCCAAACACGTAATTATATATATATATATATATATGTATATGGATGTATATATGTATGTGTATGTATATATATGTAGATATAAACATAAATTTATTTTTCTTTATATATATATATATATATATATATATATATATATATATATATATATGTATATGGATGTATGTATGTGTATGTATATACGAGTACATGTAGATATAAACATAAAATTATTTTTCTTTCTATTCATTATATGCATTAGGTATGGACCCCCATTGAAAAAGTTTATTTTGATGTAGTATGCCCCTAGAACATACTCACATGCCCAGTCCAGCATCAGTCGATAATTTAGAAAAGAAATGCAATATTTGTCGTCATATTCTGACAAATACACAATCCTGATATATTACCAATTGTAAGCATATTTTTCGTAGAAATTGTCTAGAGAATTGGTTACAAACCAACAACAGTTGTCCGGATTGCGCCAAGGAAAATGAAGCAAAAAATCTTAAAGTGGTTATAGGAAACTGCTCGCCTCTGTTGAAGCAAGTAGAACCGTTAGTCGCAGGTCCAAGTACTCGGGTAGAGACCCGGAATTTAGCAAAATCCATGATGGATGTATCAACGGACTGAAGCGCCATTATTAGAGCTCGAGGTAGCAACGGTACAAATCCTGTAGAGCCATCTGCAAGGCGTTATCAAACCCAAGAAGAGAACGTCCAGCCGCTCAGTCAACACTCGTCGGGAAGAACCGGTGGCGGGATTATTCCGTTATACAGAACATGATTAAGCAAACCGTATCGAGATTAATGTCATCCTTAAGTGTGCCCTCGTTATATAATCTACATTTCGATGGTTTGGATGTAGGTTTGAGTGTAGATGAATTCATGTATCGCGTGAAAGTGCTCACCGATGAGACTTTGGATGGAGACAAATGCGGTATGCAAACACATACATGTCCTTTTCATAGGAAGAGCACGAGAATGGTATTGGCGATATCACAAACAAGTGGGTCGTATTACCTGGGCAGACTTTTCTTTAGCCTTACGCCAACAATATCGAGATTATGGGTCAGAGTTTAGCAGCAAGGAACAAATACGTTCGCGTAAACAAAAACAAGGGGAAACTTTGAAAACTTTTATGAGGATGTGGTTGAATGTTGATTGAAATTCTTAAAAATAATTTGTTGCCGGAAGCACGTCACAAGTTGTTATATCAACCAGTACATTCTGTAGGTCAGTTGCGAAGATTAGTGCAGATGCACGAAAATCTAGTAAGTGAGCTGAGCAATCGCAGCGAAGGAGTTTCCAGGACGAAGCCGCCATTGCAACGCCGACCAGTTTATGCGGTGGAAGAACTTGAGATGGAAGCTGAGTCGAATTGCGAAGTCAATGGAGAAGAAGAGATCGCTGCTATTCATCATGCAAATATTACTTGTTGGAATTGTGATGTGAAGGGACACGTATTGGAGAATTGCCTTGCCCAGCGCCGCATATTTGAGGTTGTGGTGCTCTAAACGTGATAAGCCACAATGCAAAGTATGTATTCAGCGTCGGTCGGAAACACAGAAGGGTGCATCCACCAACAACAGGATGCCCCTATCCAAATAGAAACAAATCATACCAGCTCTTCCTTTGTAGTCCCGCTGTTTCCTCACCTGCTATAACAATTTTAAAAAGATCCCCGGATGCGAAAAAATATCCCGGAGGACTTTTACGTTTTCACCCTTATCATGAGCGGCTAAGAAATTATTTAGAAATTAGAAATAGAATTTTCAATGAAAAGAGTCCTTCAAATTCAAGAACTAAATTGCGTCGTAAGAACTATTTTAAGCGAATGAAAAATTCTAGAAAATTATTAGTATCCACTATTTTCAACAACCGAAACGATTCGCGTTGCTATGCGGAAGTGTCGTTTCTAGGATTTATAGAATTTGGTTTGCTAGACACCGGTGCGAATATAAATTGCATTGGGTCTTCCTGAGCTAAGGAAAATTTACTGACCTACCAGAATGTAAATCCCTGAAATCTTATATAAACACAGCGGATGGGAAAGCTCACGAGGTTCTGGGGTCATTACTGTCCAATGTCTTATAAGAAGAAGACAAAACAAATGCAGCTGTATATAATTCCCTCAATCAAAAAAAGAGTCATATTAGGGATCGATTTTTGGAAAATTTTTTGCACTAGCTCCTAACGTAATTAGCGTTATGGAATTGCCCTATAAGCAGTTAGAGAAAACCCTCAGATCAATGAAGAAGAACCAAACTCATATCCTTTGACAAATGTACAGTTACAACAGCTAGAAGTATTGAAAAACCATCGCATCGCCGTTGGAGAAGCACGACCGGTAAAACAGTGCTTTACTCTGAAATATATCGTATGTTAGAGCTGGACGTCATAGAGCCCTGTTCTAAAGCTTGGAGCTCACCTGTGCGTTTAGTTATAAAACCTAATAAAATCTAACTTTGCTTAGATGCACGGACGCTCAATGAGGCCGCAAAGAAAGATACACATCCGCTGCCGATATCGAAGGAATTTTTTCACGAATGCCTAAGGCCAATATAATTTCAAAATTAGATTTTAAGAATGTACTGCACCAATTCAAGGTCATACCATTCGGCCTGTCCAACGCGCCTTCAACAATGTAAGTCGACTTATTGATGAGATTATACCCCTATCTTCGACATTGCGTCTTTGGATACCCAGACGATGTATGCATAATCTCAGAAACTTTCTCAGAACATCTTGCCGTATTGGTTCGACAGCCGAACAATTTCGTCAAGCTAACTTGACTTTAAATATTGAGAAAAGCCATTTTTGTGTAAACAGAGTGAATATTTAGGGTATGAAATCGGTAGTGGTGGTATCTGTACCGATTCGCAAAAAATTTAGTGTATTAGGAATTGGCCACCACCTAAAAACCTAAAACAAGTTCGAGGATTCCTAGGTGTGTGTGTGGATGGTATCATCATTTTATTTCAAATTATGCTGAATTAACGTGTTCTATTACCGATGTATTATCTATTAAAAAAAGTTTGTTTGGCCCGCAGAGGCTCAAGAGGCGATGGAAAAACTTAAAATGGTACTCACTTCTGCACCGGTTTTACAAAACCCCGGTTTGCGATGATAGTAACTATGGGATAGGAGCTGTCCTTGTCCAGTTATCGCTGGAAAATGAAGAAATGCTCCTTGCGTTTATGTCAAAGAAAGTAAGTCGCGCTCAAAGAAATTATAGTGTAACAGAGCGAGAATGCTTAGCTGTTATTATAGCTATTGAAAAGTTTAGATGTTACTTGGAGTTACAAGAATTCGAAGTAATAACGGACCACTCCAGCCTATTGTGGCTGATGCGACAACCAAACGCAAGTATCCGGTAGACTTGCGCGGTGGATTTTTCGACTGCAGCCTTGCAAATTTAAAATTTCGCATAGAAAAGGAAAAGATCACATCGTGCCGGATGCATTATCAAGATTGTGTGACGATGAATTGGCAGAGTTGGAAATAGGTCCAATAATAGATTTGGAATCAAATGCTTTTTTGATAGTGATTCTCAAGCCTTAAAGAGAATTTTCTTAATTGTTCTAGACAATTTTAGTAAATTTCATTGGCTTCATCCGCTAAAGAAATTCACATCGTTGGCTATTCAGGACTTTTATTAAAACACGTGTTCCATTGCTTGGAGTACCTGAAACCTGCTTTAGCGATAATGGTACGCAGTTCAAAGCCAATGATTTTAATGCGTTTCTAACAAAACTTGGAATACGTCTTGTATATACAGCACTATATTCGCCCCAGAGCATGCCTGCAGAACGTGTGAATCGCTCTCTATTAGCCGCAATTCGTGCCTATCTCAAAACGCAACAAACAGAATTGGATGTAAATCTCTCGGATATTTCGTGCGCATTACGTTCTTCCTTGCATCAATCCTTAGGTTGCTCACCATATAAAGCCCTATTTGGGTTAGACATGATAACCCATGGCGGTGATTATCGACTCCTAAAACAATTATCCCTATTAGAAGAGCCCATAATACCATTACAACGTACCGACAACTTGGCCTTGCTGCGCCTCGATGTTCAACAGAAAATTCGGCGAGCGTATGACCGTAATGCTGCGCAGTATAATTTGCGGTAAGCTTGCATCCTTCAAGGATGGTCAAGAAGTCTTTCGAAGGAATTTTGCCTTAGCAAATTCTCACATGACTTCACCGCCAAATTAGGCCCGAAATTTGTAAAATGTCGAATTAAGAAAAACTTGGCAATAGTTTTTATCTCTTAGAAGATTTACAAGGACGTGGAATAGGGACTTATCACGCAAAAGATATTCGCATCTAATTCCTGCTAATCTTCCAGCTTTCGTGTCATATTATCGTGTATGTAATGGTCAGCACGCCACTTAAAATATAGAGTTGCAGTGCTAATCGTTTGCGACAAATTTGTCGCCTGCGCTGTAACGGACAATTAGTAAGCAAAGCAGTGCATATGATAACGCAAAAAGATGAACATCCAAACAAAAATGAAACTTTTACGCAAACGGAGCATGCTCAAGGCTAGCGATATTCGCTTAAGGGAGCTTTGAAACGCAGCCAACTTTGTTGTCTCCGCTTGCATCCGGCGGCTTGAGTGAGACAACCGGGTATAAAAGGGAGCTGATTTCAGCTAAAGCCCTCCTCCTTTTTAAAATTATAGCAACGTGCGGATGCAACTAAAAGTAAAACGTCGGTCGACGAAAATTTATAAACACGCACAACGTGCGACGGAACAAAAAAAATAAAATAAATTAAAATAGTGCCGAATTCTTTTCACACCAAAACCAAAAGAACACCAACTAAAGCACCCACCAATTTAAAAGACCCCAAAACCATAAATAAGTTATAACAATTGTGCAAGAAAAAAAAAGCGAACCAGCCAAATAATTATAGCCGCCCCTATATAACTTGTCAACGTGCCACGTATCATCCCGTGCCCGGCCTGACGGCCGTAACCAAAGCCCTCAGGAAGCGAGAGGCACCGCCGCTGGACCCATTCCGCAACCTCTGGAAGCCATCAAGAAGCCCATGACTTCGGCCACTACTCCATGACGCTAGGAAGAGAGCCCCATTTTTTCCTTATCCTCTGGAGACGTAGGCAGCACATCGGCAGCAGACTCCAGCAACAATGTACTCGTATATGTTAAGTCCATTATTAATGAATAGCAATACTGTTAACTAACAGAATCTCGTTTGAGTCTTAAATAATCTTTGGTTGAGTACACAACGCTGGTTGTACTTCGATTTATTTTATTATTTAGGCATTCCCTGACGCGGGGAAACTTCGCTCTAACAGGTTATGGGCCCAGAGCACGTGGCCTGATAATATTGGTTAAAGTTTATTGACTCGATATCTAGAGTTACGAAATCGGATGTGTTAAAAAAAAAAAGTCAGAAGTTGCGTGTATGTATGTAAATGTCACAGAAATAGAAATTGTACCAAATTGAGAAGCTTGAAGAAAAGAATTATGATTCTTGGAGCATACAGCTGCGAAGCGTGTTGGTGCATGCCGATATATTGGAAGTTGCGTCGGGGGATTTACTGGACTTTGATGTGGGCGAAAATATTAAATGGTGTGCGCTGGATCGTAAGGCATTGGCAACGATCACGCTAAGTGTTAAGGCATCGCAGTTGTGATACATCAAGAATTGCATAACGTCGCAGGAGGCATGGACTAAGTTGCGCGAAGTTCATCAGCCAAGCGGGCCGGTTCGTAAAGTCTCGTACAAAAAGTTGCTCAATTCACGCATGGCGGAGGGGCAAAGCATGGCTAGCTATTTAATCACATTTAATGAAATCGTGGATTAGCTTGCCGGAGTTGGAATAACAATACTTGACGAGCTCAAGGTCATTATTTTGCTTTCCAGTCTTCCAGATTTTTATGAGAATTTCGTTGTCGTTGCCATCAAGACGCGCGACAGTCTTCCAACGTTTGAAATTCTATGTATAAAGTTGAAGGAAGAAGGCGAGAGGAAATAGAGCGCAGAAAAGCACAGCAATGTCGCGCAAGTCTTTACAGTTAGACAGAGGCATAGCGCTAGTGCGAAGGTCACTACAAAGAAGAAACAGAAAATTTTTGCCTGTTACAACTGTGGTGAAAGAGGGCATATTAATGCGAATTGTCGCAAAATAATTGCCAAAAATGAAGAAATAAAGAGCGGACAGCAGAATTGCAGCTTCCTGAATGCATTGGATGCAATCAGTTTTAAGAAATTCGGCTGGTGCTTGGACAGTGGATTTTGAGGCGCATACCGAAACTATCGGTTTGGCAGACGCCGGCTTCTTGCAAGCAGAAGGCAGAGGCGAAGTTAAATTGAAAACGGATTTGTGTACACTAGTCTTAGGTAACGAATTGTACGTGCCAAAGTTGACAGGCAATTTCATGTCTGTGGGTCAAGCTGTAGCAAGGAAGTGCATTGTAAATTTTGATGCAACAAGTGCAAGAGTCTTTAAAGGCGGCGAATGTATACTCGAGGCCAAACGAGTAGGAAATCTGTATACGTTTGAAAGGCATCGTTACAGATGTTATGCTGCTGTTAAGTCAGACAGCGAGTTGTGGAATAACAGATATGGTCAGCTGAATTATGATAGTTTGCGTGAAATGGCAAACAAGGCGCTGGCACGAGGAATGCAAAATGTTGACGTGTTGCAACGGGTGTTGTGCAAGACATGCATGCATGTTGAATAAGGTTCACGTGCAGCCATTTTCAGGATCAACAGAAAGCCGAGCGCAAGAACTTCTGGAACTAGTGCACCTGATGTGTGTGTCCCTTTCGAAGCAAAGTCTCTTGGCGGCTCTAAGTATTTCCTTATGTTCATTGATGACAAATCAAGGCGGATGTTTGTATATTTCCTCAAAGGAAAAGACCAGGGTTTTCACAAGTTCGTGGAGTACAAAAATCTGGTAGAGCGTCAAACAGGAAAGATGATCAACTGTATTCGCAGCGAAAACGGGCGTGAATATGTAAACAAAACCTTCAACGAGTATTTGAAAAACAATGGAATTGAACGGCAATTGACGGTGGCGTACACTCCACAACAACAGAATCTAACAAAAGTCATAAGACAAAAAAAAAAAGATTAAAAAAAAAACTCCTCCATCTATATAAAACTACGACTACGAGAAATCACCCCATCGTTGAAGGCCTTTCATCGGATCGGAGAAAAACGTAAGTCAAGAATCTACTTTTCCTGAAATTTGGTAAAATTCGGTTCCAATAAACGTACTTTATACGGAACCTAGCTAACAATCAAAAAAAAAACAAATACATAACAAGGACAAATTTGAGAAGCACCTGAATTTTTCCAAAATATTTTTTATTCAAGCAAGCAAAACAAGAAATTAATAAGAATCCCTAAGCCATAGCCAACAAATAACCACCCAAAAGAAAAACAAAACCTAATCCGCACTAATAATTAAAAACTTGATTTATATACATTCACACACCAGCTTGAGCTTTTATCCGATTTAGGCTACAGCTTATCCCAGGCTAAGCATGAAGCTTTCACCTAGGGAAGCTTTCGGCTTAGAATATACCTTTGGAGCTTTGGAAGCTTAAGGCCACAGCCGCTTTTTTGCCTTTAATTAGATTGCATACTTACAGGTGTCAACAAAATTATATGCACACTTGGTACTTAAAAAAATAATAATAAAACCAATTAAAGTCAAACATAGCAAAACTTAACATTACCAAAAATAATAAAATAAAAATAAGTCTCGTAATTCCATATTTAGCCATGGCATAATAAAACAAAATTTAGCTAGCAATACAACAAATTTAATTATAATTAAAAAAATAAATAAATAAATAAATAAATAAATTTTAAAAAAATGTTTGCCCTCTGCAAAGTACAATTGAATATTCTCTTACATATTTTTTTTAATTTTTTATATTTCAATTATTGTATTCAATTAGCTTAATTTTTTTATAAAAGGAAATTCACAATTTATAAATATATTAAGAAAACTAAACCGAAAATTGTAGAAGCAAAAAAATAATATCACAATTATATAAAAAAAAGAGAACAAGAAAACTTTATAATTATGAATACAAAAATAAATAAAGGAGCAACATATGGAAAACCCAATTAATTATGATACCAAAAAAATAAAAATACAAATTATAAGCTGAAATTTCGAAACATCAAGTGATTAAAATTATAATGATAATTTCGTAACCAATAAAAAAAAAAAAAAACTATATATACATTTACAGATTCATATTAACTTTTAAGCTACTAATTTTTGTTAACTTTGAGTAGGGTAAAATTGGAAACCCTCTCCAAAATGAATAATGAGAGCAAATAAAAATTAAGCATGTATTCAGTAGAACCAATAACGGAGTAATTGTTAAGTATATTGGGCCAACCAAAATGATGTGATGAATAGCAACATTTTTTTTGGGAATCTCACAACTCGCCTTTGGAGATTCATGGTTGGGTGGGTAGAGTCTGCGAGGATCGAATGCCATCTGAGATCCCGTTACATTTAGTTAGATAGTCCACCATATATTAGAACATTCACCTTTAATTTTAGCATGTCGTCCGATCTTTTTATATTTTTGCCAGTTCCTACTGAAGTCAGTTCGGTAAAATATCGGTTTTTTTAAATTGGTTAAGCGATTACATAAGTTTTGGCGCCCAACGTGGGCCATGCTGATATCGATAGTTTGATCACATGGAGTGGTTTTGGAGACAGATCCAAAAAAAAAAGGAAATCTTAAAAGCACTGGCAAGCGAATACTGAGTTTGCATGCAAAAGTACATTAGTATAAATTAGTAAATAAAAGCCTTCACAGTGTCAAGTGTTGAATTAGCAGCTTCACATCGCCAAAATTATGAGCAGAGAAGTTCTTATACTTTCAGTGACACCCAAGAGAAGTGGGTGATTTATGAGTGTGGAACCAATAATGTGGATCTTGGATCTCTAGTATTTGGCTAAAATCGCATACATTGCCGATACACATGGTTGGTGGGCCCACTTAAACTAATCCACATGTCGAGAGTAAAATTAATGGTTCGTTAGCACCACTATTCCAGCTCTCACATTTTAAGCTCGGTTGAATTTTCGGCATTTTTTTGATTGATTAGGCCAGCTGCTGATGATACGTCGGAATACTGTGGTAACTGTTCTGGAATCTTGCGTATTTATCTAAGATTAAACACCATGCCGAATAAGGATGCAACAGAAAATTCGATTTACAGTTAGTAGCGGTCCTGGTGGATTGAATTTGGTAATCACATCCGTAAAGGGTAAAGATTTGAAGATTGTATTTTTGTTGTTGATTGGTTGACAATACCGCCTAACTTTCTGGAACAATTATCTCGTTACCGAGAAGAGGGAAGCGGGTATAAATTGTTTACACAGTGGGCAACAATTATCGATCTATTTGATAAAGTTACAATAGTCCAAAATTATCTTTAATTTCATTTCTATATTTACTGGCAGTCTGAAAAAAAAAATATATATATATATATATATATATAATTACGTTTTTGGAGAGTGTTGTACCGGCTGCCCAATTGAAAAATCCGACACGGTTTTTTAGGAATAATATAACTCTTTATTAAACAAAAAACACGTCTTCTTCGCTTCGTGTACAAAATAACTCTACTTATGCTAGTGCTTCAATCTATAAGGAAACCTCGCACTTGCTTCTATCTCATGGTCTGTTTATGGAGGGTCTCTTTTGCATTCCTTGTTTATGTTATCTTATCTTGCCTGCATGATTCTATTTAGAGAAAGTGCGTCTGCGATGTTGACATGCTGTATGATACTTTGACTGCCATCTATGTAGGGGTCCTTTGATAGTTGCATCTCTGCTCATGCTGATCTTATCTTGCCTGCTATGATTCTATTAATAGAAAGTGCGGTCTTTGCGATGTTGACTTGTTGTGATATTTCTGTCATGCTGTCCATTACTTGTATGCCATGATTGACTGCTTCTATGACTTTGTTTAGTTCGTTTACCTGTATGCTATTAGCTTCTAAATCATCAATTTTTTCAGTAAGTTCTGTTTTGTCGTCTTCAGTTAATGTGCCAAATAAATATTTGTAACCTTTTCCTACTACATTTAGGAGTCCTCGTTTCTGTCTTTTGATTATCTTTATTCCGTTCATTTCTCTATGAAGTTTTTCTACTAGATATTCTATTTGGGGTAGAACACTAAAATCAAGTGTCTGAGATATTAAATCTTTTTCAGTATTTTCGGTTTTTGTTAAGTTTACTGTTAGGCAATGGTATTCGAAATCTGAGGGTATGCTCAATGAGCCTGTTTTAAATAAAACGAACCCGTTTTGTGCTTTTACGTGGTTTACTTCTATATTTTGGGTGTTACTCTGAGTTACGGCTAGCGTTAATATTATAATTATTAGCAGGTGGACTGGTAGATGGATCTTCCGTAGTTGACCTGAAATTATTGTTATATTTATTTATGTTTATTTTCTTTTTCTTTTTAAATTTAGTTTTATAATGTATGATTCTTCGGCCTTTATTTGTTTCTTCGAAATGTTTGCTGTCTAATTGTTTTATTATGCCTGTTTTCCTGAATGGATTTGTTGTTTTTGATTTGATAAGTGGCATTTCTCTATAGTTTGTATCTACTTCGTAAGTTTTTCTGTTTTCATTTAGCTTATTGATCTTTTTAATTTTTTTCAACAGGGTATTGTATGCTGGTGATCCGACATAGATAAAGATATCTGCTGGTGTTCTACCAGTAGTGCTATGTATTGTTTTATGATTATAAGTGTAAAGTATTATTTCGAATTTGGTTAACTTATTTTCTTCGTTTGTGTCTGAATTGATTATTCTTAGTTTTTCGTTGATTGTTTTATGAAACCGCTCTACGTCTGATATTCCGTTCTTGCTTGTTGTGATTTGAATTTTAACATTTTCTGAATCTAACCAAATTTTTAATGCTGTACTCATGAATGCTGAGTCTTTGTCTGCTTTTATTTCTAATGGTTTTCCCATTTCGTTGAATATTTTTAATAATGCTCGTTTTGCTTCTAACCAATCTTTACCATGTATTTCTATTAATGTAGCATATTTTGAGTATACGTCTATGCATGATAAAAATTGCTTATTATTGATCATATAAAAATCTATAACGTATTTTTCTCTAGGGTTGAAAATCTCAGGTGTTATTTCATAACGAAATTTTGTGTCCCTGTGTTCCACTTTTGACGTATTACAGATTTGGCATTCGTTAATCATGTTTTGTATTAGTTTTTGGTAATCCGGGAAATAATATTTTTCTTTAAACGTTACTATAGTTTTTTCTATTCCTGGATGTAAAAGTTTTGTATGGTCGTTTAATATGGTCTGTTTCAATTCTGTATAAGTTTGGATATCTCTTAATTTTTTTGTGGTTCTCATAATTTTTATCGGACAATCTCTTTGTATTATTTCTAAATAAGCTTTTTGGAATATTGTGTAGTCACCTTCATGTGGGAAGTATATAACGCTGGGTTTTGCACAAAGATATTCTTTTATGATCTCTTCTGCTTTTTCCGGTGTCATTTCTATGTAAGTTATTATAATCTTAGTTTTGTGAAAATAGCTAATTTTCTTTATTTCTTCGGTATTTGCTTTTATAAATTCTATTTGATGATTAAAATTATTCAATGGTTTTTCTGTGATAGGAATACAATTTTGATTATCCTCGTTTGCGCTATGCATTGTTGCTACTATGCTATCTTGAGCATTCCCCATGAAATTTTCTTCTATGTTATTTTCTTCAGTTTTAATTCGTGAAAGTGCATCAGCTACATAGTTTTCTTTGCCTGGTATGTATTTTATTTCATAATCGAATTCGTTGAGTCTTATTTTCCACCTTTGTAACTTCATGTTTGGCTCTTTTATGTTATTTAGCCATATGAGAGGTTTGTGATCGCTAAGTATTTCAAAATTTCTACCAAATAAATATGATCTGAAATTTTTGGTTGCCCATATTATTGCTAATAATTCTTTTTCTATTGCTGAGTAATTTATCTCGTGCTCGTTCAAAGTTCTGCTAGCATAACATATTGGTTTGTGATCCTGTGATAATACTGCTCCTAATGCATAATTACTTGCGTCTGTAGTAAGTGAGAATTTTTTCTTGAAATCCGGATATACCAATATTGGGTCGGATACTATGAGTAACTTTAATTTCTCGAAGGCTTCTATGTATGTTTCATCTTTTTCATTTACTTTTGATCCTTTTTTTAGCTTTATGGTCATTGGCTTCGCAACTTTGGCGAAATCTGGGATGAACTTCCTGTAAAATCCGCATAATCCGAGGAATCTTTTGATTTCTTTGGGAGTCTTAGGAATTGGAAATTCCTTAACGGCTTTTATTTTGATTGGATTAGGTTTTATTCCTTCTGTTGTTATTATGTGTCCTAGAAATTCAGTTTCTTTTTTCATGAATTCACACTTTACTAGTTGTAGTTTTAGATTTGCTTCTCTGAGCTTTCCAAAGACTTTCTTTAATGCTAATATGTGTTCTTCCAATGAAGTGGAATACACTATTATGTCATCCATGTAAACTAGACAATGTTTGTGAATTAAGTCTCCCAGAAGATTATTCATGCACCGTTGAAAGGTTGCTGGTGCATTTTCGCCAAATGGCATTCGTGTGTATTCGAAATGTCCCGCTTTGGTTGAGAATGCTGTTTTCGAGATTGATTGTTCGTCCATCTGAATTTGGTGAAATCCTTTGGCTAAATCGATTGTGGTGAAATATTGACATTTTCCGAGTTTGTCCAGTATTTCATCCATTACAGGTATAGGAAACTTATCGCTAATTGTTTTTTCGTTAAGGCCGCGATAGTCGACGACAATTCTATATTTTTTCTCTCCGGATGCATCTTCTTTTTTTTGTACGACCCAGATAGGAGAACAATAAGGTGAATTAGATGGTCGTATAATGCCTTGGTGCATCATTTCTTTCATTTGCTTTTCAACTTCTTGGTCATAGCTTTGTGGATATTTATAAGGTTTTCGATAACAAGGGTCCTCATTCTTTGTATTGATAACGTGTTTTACAGTATTTGTGAAAGTCAAATTGTCACTCTCATTATACTGAATATCGTTAAATTCGAACAAAACTCTTGTTAACTTGGATTTTTCTTCTTTATTTAGATGTTCTAATCTAAATTGGTTACTTTCCACTAATTCATTTTCCAATGCGTATGCTGTATGTATATCTTGTATTAGGGTGGGTTTCTTCTATTAGTGTTTTCATATTCTTTTCTTATTTTCGTTACTATATTCTTTTTCTATTTTCGTTCTATATTCTTTTTCCTATTTTCGTTTTCATATTCTTTTTTCTTATTTTCGTTAACATATTCTTTTTTCGTTATCATATTCTTTTTTCTTATTTTGTTATTATACTTAAATAAAAATTGGAAATTATTAAGTCGAACAAACTCATCCTCGTAATTGATCTCGCTTTTACAATCCTTAAGGAACGTTCGGCCTAAGAGGATGTCAAAATTTTTTGAAAAATTATGTATGTAAAACTTCTGATCTGTAGGACAAAGCTTGCTAGGGGCTAAAGATATGCTAGTATTTAATTGTACTTCCCCACATATGGTGTGACAAGTAATATTTTCTGTGGAAGTTTCGTAGTTAAGGAAATTTTTATTCATTAAATTTACTGATGACCCTGTGTCTATTAGGCATCGCATTCGTATGTTATTCAAAATTATGTTTATGAATGGGGTTTTGGATTCCTTTCCGAGGCTGTTTGATGAAAATTTGCCTCCCAATCCATTTTTGATTGACCACTGTTACTGGGTCGTTGTCTTTTTATGGGTTGGTTAGGTGGTCTATTATTATTATTATTTGATTGGTAATTCATAGGGTTGTGTATTCTCCCTGGGATTAAAGATTCATTTTCATGCGGATACTGATTCCTATTAAAATTTTGCTGACTTCTAAAATTTTGATTATAATTGGGATTAAAATTTTGCTGACTTCTAAAATTCTGATTATAATTGGGATTAAAATTTTGTTGACTCCTAAAATTCTGATTGTAATTGGGGTTAAAATTTTGTTGACTCCTAAAATTCTGATTGTAATTGGGGTTAAAATTTTGATAAGTTCTTGGGTTCTGATTATAATTTTTATTGTAATATGTATTATTTATTTTTTCAGGAATGCGGTCCTCGTACAACCCTAATTCTTGGGCTACCGCTTTCAGTTTGTCAGTTGTGGATATGTCGTATCTTGCTAACTGCATATATAATCTGTCCGGTAGTCTCTTATTTATGACGTCCCTAACTGTATTATTTAATGCATTAGTATACAATGTTTTATTTTCTAGGTTATTTTCTAGTGCTAATTTATTAGTTATTACATGTGATTTGTGCTCGAGTTCTTCGAGGAACTTACGAATACTTCCTCCATAATATGTGTTGTACACTCTTCTGAGGAGTTCCTCACAAGGTGTTTGAGTTTTGTAAGTGGAGATGAGGATGCTCCGTAGTGTTGCCCAGTCTCCCGGTGAGTGTCTGAATGATGTTCTCATCGCGTCGCCATACAACTGCATCTGGATTGCGCTGTACAGTATGAGGATTTGGCGCGCATCACTGGTTGGGTAGAGTCGCATGATGAGATCAATCCGTTCGATAAAGTTGCCCAGATCGTCCATTTCTCCACCGAAGATGGGTGCTTGGCGGATTTGCCCGAGTGCCTGGTTTAATGATTCTGACATCGTTTTGTTGTAGATTTAATTCTTTTTTTTTTTGTTGTTGTTTTGTTCACTTTTTAGAAAAAAAAGTTTTTCAAGGATCACGGGGTCCTTATGCGGATAACAGTTTCGCGAAACACTAGTACGTTTTCCTGAATGGAATAAAACGACGTTTCACAAAGTTAATCTGTTATCCTACCGGCTGCGCCAATTACGTTTTTGGAGAGTATCTGTACCGGCTGCGCCAATTGAAAAAAGTCCGACAACGGTTTTTTTAGGAATAATATAATTCTTTATTAAACAAAAAACACGTCTTCTCGGTTTCGTGTACAAAATAACTCTGCTTATGCTAGTGGTTTAATCTATAAGGAAACCTCGCACTTGCTTCTATCTCATGGTCTGTTTATGGAGGGTCTCTTTTGCATTCCTTGTTTATGTTTATCTTATCTTGCCTGCTATGATTCTATTTAGAGAAAGTGCGTCTGCGATGTTGACATGCTGTATGATACTTTGACCTGCCATCTATGTAGGGGTCTCTTTTGATAGTTGCATTCTTTGTTTATGCTTATCTTATCTTGCCTGCTATGATAAGCGTGAGTGTGGACATGAGAGATCTGCGTGATCTGGATATGTCACTTCCCCATCCCTTAGAAATTGGCTTGTCCTCAAGCGCTCAGTATAGGGTATAACTGTAAGTCGTTGGTGTTTTCTGCGGTTGTTTTTTCTTCATCTTCGACGTGTGGTGTCGTTGCTGCACTATTCTTATATTTGATTGTTATTTGTTTTGGTAAATTTTTGAATTTGAACAAAGAATAGCTTATTATTACTATTGACAATACTGTCACTAATGTTAGGCTTATGATTAACAAGGTATTATTTGTTTTTGTATGTTCTCTTATGAGTTCTTTAGTTTCTAAGAATGCTAACGGCTCTGTTTTAGTTATATTATTACTTATATAAATGGTTTGCGTAAAGTCTGATATTACATTTGAAATCTGGATATCTTCTAATTGAACAGAACAATTGGTTGCTTTGATAATGTTGTTTCCTAAAATTTCGACTTGTTGTGGTATACAGTTTTGATTAAGTGTGGTTTTAGGTAGGTTCCAAGTTAATATTACATTTGGTTCTATGAAATTTATTTCATAATTTTTTCTTGTTTTAGTATATTTACATTCAACTTTTATTTGTTTTAAAATACCGTTTATGCATTCGTTTGCTATTAGTTTCTTATTTGTTGCTGAATAAGTGTTATTTTTGTGTAAATAATATTTATCACTAATAGTTAGCCCTAGTTCGGTTAAAATATTTTTTTTCTCATCTGGATATGGTATTATTGAATACAAAGTTTCTTGTGACAGAGTTTTTGGTATATGTGATATTATTATAATTTCATTTGTTGTGGATTTTATCCAAGTTGATGTTTTTATATTTAACAATTTTTCTGAATCAACATTTAACAAATGATCATGTTTTAGTAGTTTTGGGTTAAAAATTCCCAATCTGGATAGTTGCATCCCTAATTCGATATCTTCGATGTATTCAGTGAATTGTTGTAAGTTAAACATTAATAAACTTAATTTTGTGTTCTGTTGTGATATTTCTGTCATGCTGTCCATTACTTGTATGCCATGATTGACTGCTTCTATGACTTTGTTTAGTTCGTTTACCTGTATGCTATTAGCTTCTAAATCATCAATTTTTTCAGTAAGTTCTGTTTTGTCGTCTTCAGTTAATGTGCCAAATAAATATTTGTAACCTTTTCCTACTACATTTAGGAGTCCTCGTTTCTGTCTTTTGATTATCTTTATTCCGTTCATTTCTCTATGAAGTTTTTCTACTAGATATTCTATTTGGGGTAGAACACTAAAATCAAGTGTCTGAGATATTAAATCTTTTTCAGTATTTTCGGTTTTTGTTAAGTTTACTGTTAGGCAATGGTATTCGAAATCTGAGGGTATGCTCAATGAGCCTGTTTTAAATAAAACGAACCCGTTTTGTGCTTTTACGTGGTTTACTTCTATATTTTGGGTGTTACTCTGAGTTACGGCTAGCGTTAATATTATAATTATTAGCAGGTGGACTGGTAGATGGATCTTCCGTAGTTGACCTGAAATTATTGTTATATTTATTTATGTTTATTTTCTTTTTCTTTTTAAATTTAGTTTTATAATGTATGATTCTTCGGCCTTTATTTGTTTCTTCGAAATGTTTGCTGTCTAATTGTTTTATTATGCCTGTTTTCCTGAATGGATTTGTTGTTTTTGATTTGATAAGTGGCATTTCTCTATAGTTTGTATCTACTTCGTAAGTTTTTCTGTTTTCATTTAGCTTATTGATCTTTTTAATTTTTTTCAACTGGGTATTGTATGCTGGTGATCCGGCATAGATAAAGATATCTGCTGGTGTTCTACCAGTAGTGCTATGTATTGTTTTATGATTATAAGTGTAAAGTATTATTTCGAATTTGGTTAACTTATTTTCTTCGTTTGTGTCTGAATTGATTATTCTTAGTTTTTCGTTGATTGTTTTATGAAACCGCTCTACGTCTGATATTCCGTTCTTGCTTGTTGTGATTTGAATTTTAACATTTTCTGAATCTAACCAAATTTTTAATGCTGTACTCATGAATGCTGAGTCTTTGTCTGCTTTTATTTCTAATGGTTTTCCCATTTCGTTGAATATTTTTAATAATGCTCGTTTTGCTTCTAACCAATCTTTACCATGTATTTCTATTAATGTAGCATATTTTGAGTATACGTCTATGCATGATAAAAATTGCTTATTATTGATCATATAAAAATCTATAACGTATTTTTCTCTAGGGTTGAAAATCTCAGGTGTTATTTCATAACGAAATTTTGTGTCCCTGTGTTCCACTTTTGACGTATTACAGATTTGGCATTCGTTAATCATGTTTTGTATTAGTTTTTGGTAATCCGGGAAATAATATTTTTCTTTAAACGTTACTATAGTTTTTTCTATTCCTGGATGTAAAAGTTTTGTATGGTCGTTTAATATGGTCTGTTTCAATTCTGTATAAGTTTGGATATCTCTTAATTTTTTTGTGGTTCTCATAATTTTTATCGGACAATCTCTTTGTATTATTTCTAAATAAGCTTTTTGGAATATTGTGTAGTCACCTTCATGTGGGAAGTATATAACGCTGGGTTTTGCACAAAGATATTCTTTTATGATCTCTTCTGCTTTTTCCGGTGTCATTTCTATGTAAGTTATTATAATCTTAGTTTTGTGAAAATAGCTAATTTTCTTTATTTCTTCGGTATTTGCTTTTATAAATTCTATTTGATGATTAAAATTATTCAATGGTTTTTCTGTGATAGGAATACAATTTTGATTATCCTCGTTTGCGCTATGCATTGTTGCTACTATGCTATCTTGAGCATTCCCCATGAAATTTTCTTCTATGTTATTTTCTTCAGTTTTAATTCGTGAAAGTGCATCAGCTACATAGTTTTCTTTGCCTGGTATGTATTTTATTTCATAATCGAATTCGTTGAGTCTTATTTTCCACCTTTGTAACTTCATGTTTGGCTCTTTTATGTTATTTAGCCATATGAGAGGTTTGTGATCGCTAAGTATTTCAAAATTTCTACCAAATAAATATGATCTGAAATTTTTGGTTGCCCATATTATTGCTAATAATTCTTTTTCTATTGCTGAGTAATTTATCTCGTGCTCGTTCAAAGTTCTGCTAGCATAACATATTGGTTTGTGATCCTGTGATAATACTGCTCCTAATGCATAATTACTTGCGTCTGTAGTAAGTGAGAATTTTTTCTTGAAATCCGGATATACCAATATTGGGTCGGATACTATGAGTAACTTTAATTTCTCGAAGGCTTCTATGTATGTTTCATCTTTTTCATTTACTTTTGATCCTTTTTTTTAGCTTTATGGTCATTGGCTTCGCAACTTTGGCGAAATCTGGGATGAACTTCCTGTAAAATCCGCATAATCCGAGGAATCTTTTGATTTCTTTGGGAGTCTTAGGAATTGGAAATTCCTTAACGGCTTTTATTTTGATTGGATTAGGTTTTATTCCTTCTGTTGTTATTATGTGTCCTAGAAATTCAGTTTCTTTTTTCATGAATTCACACTTTACTAGTTGTAGTTTTAGATTTGCTTCTCTGAGCTTTCCAAAGACTTTCTTTAATGCTAATATGTGTTCTTCCAATGAAGTGGAATACACTATTATGTCATCCATGTAAACTAGACAATGTTTGTGAATTAAGTCTCCCAGAAGATTATTCATGCACCGTTGAAAGGTTGCTGGTGCATTTTTCAAGCCAAATGGCATTCGTGTGTATTCGAAATGTCCCGCTTTGGTTGAGAATGCTGTTTTCGAGATTGATTGTTCGTCCATCTGAATTTGGTGAAATCCTTTGGCTAAATCGATTGTGGTGAAATATTGACATTTTCCGAGTTTGTCCAGTATTTCATCCATTACAGGTATAGGAAACTTATCGCTAATTGTTTTTTCGTTAAGGCCGCGATAGTCGACGACAATTCTATATTTTTTCTCTCCGGATGCATCTTCTTTTTTTTGTACGACCCAGATAGGAGAACAATAAGGTGAATTAGATGGTCGTATAATGCCTTGGTGCATCATTTCTTTCATTTGCTTTTCAACTTCTTGGTCATAGCTTTGTGGATATTTATAAGGTTTTCGATAACAAGGGTCCTCATTCTTTGTATTGATAACGTGTTTTACAGTATTTGTGAAAGTCAAATTGTCACTCTCATTATACTGAATATCGTTAAATTCGAACAAAACTCTTGTTAACTTGGATTTTTCTTCTTTATTTAGATGTTCTAATCTAAATTGGTTACTTTCCACTAATTCATTTTCCAATGCGTATGCTGTATGTATATCTTGTATTAGTGGTGGGTCTTCATATTCTTCTTTAGTTTCGTTTTCATATTCTTCTTTCTTATTTTCGTTACTATATTCTTTTTTCCTATTTTCGTTTTCATATTCTTTTTTCTTATTTTCGTTATCATATTCTTTTTTCTTATTTTTGTTATTATACTTAAATAAAAATTGGAAATTATTAAGTCGAACAAACTCATCCTCGTAATTGATCTCGCTTTTACAATCCTTAAGGAACGTTCGGCCTAAGAGGATGTCAAAATTTTTTGAAAAATTATGTATGTAAAACTTCTGATCTGTAGGACAAAGCTTGCTAGGGGCTAAAGATATGCTAGTATTTAATTGTACTTCCCCACATATGGTGTGACAAGTAATATTTTCTGTGGAAGTTTCGTAGTTAAGGAAATTTTTATTCATTAAATTTACTGATGACCCTGTGTCTATTAGGCATCGCATTCGTATGTTATTCAAAATTATGTTTATGAATGGGGGGGTTTTGGATTCCTTTCCGAGGCTGTTTGATGAAAATTTGCCTCCCAATCCATTTTTGATTGACCACTGTTACTGGGTCGTTGTCTTTTTATGGGTTGGTTAGGTGGTCTATTATTATTATTATTTGATTGGTAATTCATAGGGTTGTGTATTCTGCCCTGATTTAATTTTTGCTGAAATTCATTATACAATGGTTCGTTAACCATTGGTTCATTTTGGGGATACTGATTCCTATTAAAATTTTGCTGACTTCTAAAATTCTGATTATAATTGGGATTAAAATTTTGCTGACTTCTAAAATTCTGATTATAATTGGGATTAAAATTTTGTTGACTCCTAAAATTCTGATTGTAATTGGGGTTAAAATTTTGTTGACTCCTAAAATTCTGATTGTAATTGGGGTTAAAATTTTGATAAGTTCTTGGGTTCTGATTATAATTTTTATTGTAATATGTATTATTTATTTTTTCAGGAATGCGGTCCTCGTACCCCTAATTCTTGGGCTACCGCTTTCAGTTTGTCAGTTGTGGATATGTCGTATCTTGCTAACTGCATATATAATCTGTCCGGTAGTCTCTTATTTATGACGTCCCTAACTGTATTATTTAATGCATTAGTATACAATGTTTTATTTTCTAGGTTATTTTCTAGTGCTAATTTATTAGTTATTACATGTGATTTGTGCTCGAGTTCTTCGAGGAACTTACGAATACTTCCTCCATAATATGTGTTGTACACTCTTCTGAGGAGTTCCTCACAAGGTGTTTGAGTTTTGTAAGTGGAGATGAGGATGCTCCGTAGTGTTGCCCAGTCTCCCGGTGAGTGTCTGAATGATGTTCTCATCGCGTCGCCATACAACTGCATCTGGATTGCGCTGTACAGTATGAGGATTTGGCGCGCATCACTGGTTGGGTAGAGTCGCATGATGAGATCAATCCGTTCGATAAAGTTGCCCAGATCGTCCATTTCTCCACCGAAGATGGGTGCTTGGCGGATTTGCCCGAGTCCTGGTTGCTGACAGTCGTTTATGTTGTAGATTTAATTCTTTTTTTTTTTGTTGTTGTTTTGTTCACTTTTTAGAAAAAAAAGTTTTTCAAGGATCACGGGGTCCTTATGCGGATAACAGTTTCGCGAAACACTAGTACGTTTTCCTGAATGGAATAAAACGACGTTTCACAAAGTTAATCTGTTATCCTACCGGCTGCGCCAATTACGTTTTTGGAGAGTATTGTACCGGCTGCGCCAATTGAAAAAATCCGACAACGGTTTTTTTAGGAATAATATAATTCTTTATTAAACAAAAAAACACGTCTTCTCGGCTTCGTGTACAAAATAACTCTGCTTATGCTAGTGGTTTAATCTATAAGGAAACCTCGCACTTGCTTCTATCTCATGGTCTGTTTATGGAGGGTCTCTTTTGCATTCCTTGTTTATGTTTATCTTATCTTGCCTGCTATGATTCTATTTAGAGAAAGTGCGTCTGCGATGTTGACATGCTGTATGATACTTTGACCTGCCATCTATGTAGGGGTCTCTTTGATAGTTGCATTCTTTGTTTATGCTTATCTTATCTTGCCTGCTATGATAAGCGTGAGTGTGGACATGAGAGATCTGCGTGATCTGGATATGTCACTTCCCCTTCCCTTAGAAATTGGCTTGTCCTCAAGCGCTCAGTATAGGGTATAACTGTAAGTCGTTGGTGTTTTCTGCGGTTGTTTTTTCTTCATCTTCGACGTGTGGTGTCGTTGCTGCACTATTCTTATATTTGATTGTTATTTGTTTTGGTAAATTTTTGAATTTGAACAAAGAATAGCTTATTATTACTATTGACAATACTGTCACTAATGTTAGGCTTATGATTAACAAGGTATTATTTGTTTTTGTATGTTCTCTTATGAGTTCTTTAGTTTCTAAGAATGCTAACGGCTCTGTTTTAGTTATATTATTACTTATATAAATGGTTTGCGTAAAGTCTGATATTACATTTGAAATCTGGATATCTTCTAATTGAACAGAACAATTGGTTGCTTTGATAATGTTGTTTCCTAAAATTTCGACTTGTTGTGGTATACAGTTTTGATTAAGTGTGGTTTTAGGTAGGTTCCAAGTTAATATTACATTTGGTTCTATGAAATTTATTTCATAATTTTTTCTTGTTTTAGTATATTTACATTCAACTTTTATTTGTTTTAAAATACCGTTTATGCATCGTTTCTTATTTGTTGCTGAATAAGTGTTATTTTTGTGTAAATAATATTTATCACTAATAGTTAGCCCTAGTTCGGTTAAAATATTTTTTTTCTCATCTGGATATGGTATTATTGAATACAAAGTTTCTTGTGACAGAGTTTTTGGTATATGTGATATTATTATAATTTCATTTGTTGTGGATTTTATCCAAGTTGATGTTTTTATATTTAACAATTTTTCTGAATCAACATTTAACAAATGATCATGTTTTAGTAGTTTTGGGTTAAAAATTCCCAATCTGGATAGTTGCATCCCTAATTCGATATCTTCGATGTATTCAGTGAATTGTTGTAAGTTAAACATTAATAAACTTAATTTTGTGTTCTGTTGTGATATTTCTGTCATGCTGTCCATTACTTGTATGCCATGATTGACTGCTTCTATGACTTTGTTTAGTTCGTTTACCTGTATGCTATTAGCTTCTAAATCATCAATTTTTTCAGTAAGTTCTGTTTTGTCGTCTTCAGTTAATGTGCCAAATAAATATTTGTAACCTTTTCCTACTACATTTAGGAGTCCTCGTTTCTGTCTTTTGATTATCTTTATTCCGTTCATTTCTCTATGAAGTTTTTCTACTAGATATTCTATTTGGGGTAGAACACTAAAATCAAGTGAGATATTAAATCTTTTTCAGTATTTTCGGTTTTTGTTAAGTTTACTGTTAGGCAATGGTATTCGAAATCTGAGGGTATGCTCAATGAGCCTGTTTTAAATAAAACGAACCCGTTTTGTGCTTTTACGTGGTTTACTTCTATATTTTGGGTGTTACTCTGAGTTACGGCTAGCGTTAATATTATAATTATTAGCAGGTGGACTGGTAGATGGATCTTCCGTAGTTGACCTGAAATTATTGTTATATTTATTTATGTTTATTTTCTTTTTCTTTTTAAATTTAGTTTTATAATGTATGATTCTTCGGCCTTTATTTGTTTCTTCGAAATGTTTGCTGTCTAATTGTTTTATTATGCCTGTTTTCCTGAATGGATTTGTTGTTTTTGATTTGATAAGTGGCATTTCTCTATAGTTTGTATCTACTTCGTAAGTTTTTCTGTTTTCATTTAGCTTATTGATCTTTTTAATTTTTTTCAACTGGGTATTGTATGCTGGTGATCCGGCATAGATAAAGATATCTGCTGGTGTTCTACCAGTAGTGCTATGTATTGTTTTATGATTATAAGTGTAAAGTATTATTTCGAATTTGGTTAACTTATTTTCTTTGTTTGTGTCTGAATTGATTATTCTTAGTTTTTCGTTGATTGTTTTATGAAACCGCTCTACGTCTGATATTCCGTTCTTGCTTGTTGTGATTTGAATTTTAACATTTTCTGAATCTAACCAAATTTTTAATGCTGTACTCATGAATGCTGAGTCTTTGTCTGCTTTTATTTCTAATGGTTTTCCCATTTCGTTGAATATTTTTAATAATGCTCGTTTTGCTTCTAACCAATCTTTACCATGTATTTCTATTAATGTAGCATATTTTGAGTATACGTCTATGCATGATAAAAATTGCTTATTATTGATCATATAAAAATCTATAACGTATTTTTCTCTAGGGTTGAAAATCTCAGGTGTTATTTCATAACGAAATTTTGTGTCCCTGTGTTCCACTTTTGACGTATTACAGATTTGGCATTCGTTAATCATGTTTTGTATTAGTTTTTGGTAATCCGGGAAATAATATTTTTCTTTAAACGTTACTATAGTTTTTTCTATTCCTGGATGTAAAAGTTTTGTATGGTCGTTTAATATGGTCTGTTTCAATTCTGTATAAGTTTGGATATCTCTTAATTTTTTTGTGGTTCTCATAATTTTTATCGGACAATCTCTTTGTATTATTTCTAAATAAGCTTTTTGGAATATTGTGTAGTCACCTTCATGTGGGAAGTATATAACGCTGGGTTTTGCACAAAGATATTCTTTTATGATCTCTTCTGCTTTTTCCGGTGTCATTTCTATGTAAGTTATTATAATCTTAGTTTTGTGAAAATATCTAATTTTCTTTATTTCTTCGGTATTTGCTTTTATAAATTCTATTTGATGATTAAAATTATTCAATGGTTTTTCTGTGATAGGAATACAATTTTGATTATCCTCGTTTGCGCTATGCATTGTTGCTACTATGCTATCTTGAGCATTCCCCATGAAATTTTCTTCTATGTTATTTTCTTCAGTTTTAATTCGTGAAAGTGCATCAGCTACATAGTTTTCTTTGCCTGGTATGTATTTTATTTCATAATCGAATTCGTTGAGTCTTATTTTCCACCTTTGTAACTTCATGTTTGGCTCTTTTATGTTATTTAGCCATATGAGAGGTTTGTGATCGCTAAGTATTTCAAAATTTCTACCAAATAAATATGATCTGAAATTTTTGGTTGCCCATATTATTGCTAATAATTCTTTTTCTATTGCTGAGTAATTTATCTCGTGCTCGTTCAAAGTTCTGCTAGCATAACATATTGGTTTGTGATCCTGTGATAATACTGCTCCTAATGCATAATTACTTGCGTCTGTAGTAAGTGAGAATTTTTTCTTGAAATCCGGATATACCAATATTGGGTCGGATACTATGAGTAACTTTAATTTCTCGAAGGCTTCTATGTATGTTTCATCTTTTTCATTTACTTTTGATCCTTTTTTTTAGCTTTATGGTCATTGGCTTCGCAACTTTGGCGAAATCTGGGATGAACTTCCTGTAAAATCCGCATAATCCGAGGAATCTTTTGATTTCTTTGGGAGTCTTAGGAATTGGAAATTCCTTAACGGCTTTTATTTTGATTGGATTAGGTTTTATTCCTTCTGTTGTTATTATGTGTCCTAGAAATTCAGTTTCTTTTTTCATGAATTCACACTTTACTAGTTGTAGTTTTAGATTTGCTTCTCTGAGCTTTCCAAAGACTTTCTTTAATGCTAATATGTGTTCTTCCAATGAAGTGGAATACACTATTATGTCATCCATGTAAACTAGACAATGTTTGTGAATTAAGTCTCCCAGAAGATTATTCATGCACCGTTGAAAGGTTGCTGGTGCATTTTTCAAGCCAAATGGCATTCGTGTGTATTCGAAATGTCCCGCTTTGGTTGAGAATGCTGTTTTCGAGATTGATTGTTCGTCCATCTGAATTTGGTGAAATCCTTTGGCTAAATCGATTGTGGTGAAATATTGACATTTTCCGAGTTTGTCCAGTATTTCATCCATTACAGGTATAGGAAACTTATCGCTAATTGTTTTTTCGTTAAGGCCGCGATAGTCGACGACAATTCTATATTTTTTCTCTCCGGATGCATCTTCTTTTTTTTGTACGACCCAGATAGGAGAACAATAAGGTGAATTAGATGGTCGTATAATGCCTTGGTGCATCATTTCTTTCATTTGCTTTTCAACTTCTTGGTCATAGCTTTGTGGATATTTATAAGGTTTTCGATAACAAGGGTCCTCATTCTTTGTATTGATAACGTGTTTTACAGTATTTGTGAAAGTCAAATTGTCACTCTCATTATACTGAATATCGTTAAATTCGAACAAAACTCTTGTTAACTTGGATTTTTCTTCTTTATTTAGATGTTCTAATCTAAATTGGTTACTTTCCACTAATTCATTTTCCAATGCGTATGCTGTATGTATATCTTGTATTAGTGGTGGGTCTTCATATTCTTCTTCTTTAGTTTCGTTTTCATATTCTTCTTTCTTATTTTCGTTACTATATTCTTTTTTCCTATTTTCGTTTTCATATTCTTTTTTCTTATTTTCGTTATCATATTCTTTTTTCTTATTTTTGTTATTATACTTAAATAAAAATTGGAAATTATTAAGTCGAACAAACTCATCCTCGTAATTGATCTCGCTTTTACAATCCTTAAGGAACGTTCGGCCTAAGAGGATGTCAAAATTTTTTGAAAAATTATGTATGTAAAACTTCTGATCTGTAGGACAAAGCTTGCTAGGGGCTAAAGATATGCTAGTATTTAATTGTACTTCCCCACATATGGTGTGACAAGTAATATTTTCTGTGGAAGTTTCGTAGTTAAGGAAATTTTTATTCATTAAATTTACTGATGACCCTGTGTCTATTAGGCATCGCATTCGTATGTTATTCAAAATTATGTTTATGAATGGGGTTTTGGATTCCTTTCCGAGGCTGTTTGATGAAAATTTGCCTCCCAATCCATTTTTGATTGACCACTGTTACTGGGTCGTTGTCTTTTTATGGGTTGGTTAGGTGGTCTATTATTATTATTATTTGATTGGTAATTCATAGGGTTGTGTATTCTGCCCTTATTTCATAGGGTTCTGATTCGCCTGATTTAATTTTTGCTGAAATTCATTATACAATGTTTCGTTAACCATTGGTTCATTTTGGGGATAATGATTCCTATTAAAATTTTGCTGACTTCTAAAATTCTGATTGTAATTGGGGTTAAAATTTTGTTGACTCCTAAAATTCTGATTGTAATTGGGGTTAAAATTTTGATAAGTTCTTGGGTTCTGATTATAATTTTTATTGTAATATGTATTATTTATTTTTTCAGGAATGCGGTCCTCGTACAACCCTAATTCTTGGGCTACCGCTTTCAGTTTGTCAGTTGTGGATATGTCGTATCTTGCTAACTGCATATATAATCTGTCCGGTAGTCTCTTATTTATGACGTCCCTAACTGTATTATTTAATGCATTAGTATACAATGTTTTATTTTCTAGGTTATTTTCTAGTGCTAATTTATTAGTTATTACATGTGATTTGTGCTCGAGTTCTTCGAGGAACTTACGAATACTTCCTCCATAATATGTGTTGTACACTCTTCTGAGGAGTTCCTCACAAGGTGTTTGAGTTTTGTAAGTGGAGATGAGGATGCTCCGTAGTGTTGCCCAGTCTCCCGGTGAGTGTCTGAATGATGTTCTCATCGCGTCGCCATACAACTGCATCTATTGGCTGTACAGTATGAGGATTTGGCGCGCATCACTGGTTGGGTAGAGTCGCATGATGAGATCAATCCGTTCGATAAAGTTGCCCAGATCGTCCATTTCTCCACCGAAGATGGGTGCTTGGCGGATTTGCCCGAGTGCCTGGCTTAATGATTCTGACATCGTTTTGTTGTAGATTTAATTCTTTTTTTTTTTGTTGTTGTTTTGTTCACTTTTTAGAAAAAAAAGTTTTTCAAGGATCACGGGGTCCTTATGCGGATAACAGTTTCGCGAAACACTAGTACGTTTTCCTGAATGGAATAAAACGACGTTTCACAAAGTTAATCTGTTATCCTACCGGCTGCGCCAATTACGTTTTTGGAGAGTAGCTGTACCGGCTGCGCCAATTGAAAAAAGTCCGACAACGGTTTTTTTAGGAATAATATAATTCTTTATTAAACAAAAAACACGTCTTCTCGGTTTCGTGTACAAAATAACTCTGCTTATGCTAGTGGTTTAATCTATAAGGAAACCTCGCACTTGCTTCTATCTCATGGTCTGTTTATGGAGGGTCTCTTTTGCATTCCTTGTTTATGTTTATCTTATCTTGCCTGCTATGATTCTATTTAGAGAAAGTGCGTCTGCGATGTTGACATGCTGTATGATACTTTGACCTGCCATCTATGTAGGGGTCTCTTTTGATAGTTGCATTCTTTGTTTATGCTTATCTTATCTTGCCTGCTATGATAAGCGTGAGTGTGGACATGAGAGATCTGCGTGATCTGGATATGTCACTTCCCCTTCCCTTAGAAATTGGCTTGTCCTCAAGCGCTCAGTATAGGGTATAACTGTAAGTCGTTGGTGTTTTCTGCGGTTGTTTTTTCTTCATCTTCGACGTGTGGTGTCGTTGCTGCACTATTCTTATATTTGATTGTTATTTGTTTTGGTAAATTTTTGAATTTGAACAAAGAATAGCTTATTATTACTATTGACAATACTGTCACTAATGTTAGGCTTATGATTAACAAGGTATTATTTGTTTTTGTATGTTCTCTTATGAGTTCTTTAGTTTCTAAGAATGCTAACGGCTCTGTTTTAGTTATATTATTACTTATATAAATGGTTTGCGTAAAGTCTGATATTACATTTGAAATCTGGATATCTTCTAATTGAACAGAACAATTGGTTGCTTTGATAATGTTGTTTCCTAAAATTTCGACTTGTTGTGGTATACAGTTTTGATTAAGTGTGGTTTTAGGTAGGTTCCAAGTTAATATTACATTTGGTTCTATGAAATTTATTTCATAATTTTTTCTTGTTTTAGTATATTAATTACTTTTATTTGTTTTAAAATACCGTTTATGCATTCGTTTGCTATTAGTTTCTTATTTGTTGCTGAATAAGTGTTATTTTTGTGTAAATAATATTTATCACTAATAGTTAGCCCTAGTTCGGTTAAAATATTTTTTTTCTCATCTGGATATGGTATTATTGAATACAAAGTTTCTTGTGACAGAGTTTTTGGTATATGTGATATTATTATAATTTCATTTGTTGTGGATTTTATCCAAGTTGATGTTTTTATATTTAACAATTTTTCTGAATCAACATTTAACAAATGATCATGTTTTAGTAGTTTTGGGTTAAAAATTCCCAATCTGGATAGTTGCATCCCTAATTCGATATCTTCGATGTATTCAGTGAATTGTTGTAAGTTAAACATTAATAAACTTAATTTTGTGTTCTGTTGTGATATTTCTGTCATGCTGTCCATTACTTGTATGCCATGATTGACTGCTTCTATGACTTTGTTTAGTTCGTTTACCTGTATGCTATTAGCTTCTAAATCATCAATTTTTTCAGTAAGTTCTGTTTTGTGTTCAGTTAATTGCCTCTTCAGTTAATGTGCCAAATAAATATTTGTAACCTTTTCCTACTACATTTAGGAGTCCTCGTTTCTGTCTTTTGATTATCTTTATTCCGTTCATTTCTCTATGAAGTTTTTCTACTAGATATTCTATTTGGGGTAGAACACTAAAATCAAGTGTCTGAGATATTAAATCTTTTTCAGTATTTTCGGTTTTTGTTAAGTTTACTGTTAGGCAATGGTATTCGAAATCTGAGGGTATGCTCAATGAGCCTGTTTTAAATAAAACGAACCCGTTTTGTGCTTTTACGTGGTTTACTTCTATATTTTGGGTGTTACTCTGAGTTACGGCTAGCGTTAATATTATAATTATTAGCAGGTGGACTGGTAGATGGATCTTCCGTAGTTGACCTGAAATTATTGTTATATTTATTTATGTTTATTTTCTTTTTCTTTTTAAATTTAGTTTTATAATGTATGATTCTTCGGCCTTTATTTGTTTCTTCGAAATGTTTGCTGTCTAATTGTTTTATTATGCCTGTTTTCCTGAATGGATTTGTTGTTTTTGATTTGATAAGTGGCATTTCTCTATAGTTTGTATCTACTTCGTAAGTTTTTCTGTTTTCATTTAGCTTATTGATCTTTTTAATTTTTTTCAACTGGGTATTGTATGCTGGTGATCCGGCATAGATAAAGATATCTGCTGGTGTTCTACCAGTAGTGCTATGTATTGTTTTATGATTATAAGTGTAAAGTATTATTTCGAATTTGGTTAACTTATTTTCTTTGTTTGTGTCTGAATTGATTATTCTTAGTTTTTCGTTGATTGTTTTATGAAACCGCTCTACGTCTGATATTCCGTTCTTGCTTGTTGTGATTTGAATTTTAACATTTTCTGAATCTAACCAAATTTTTAATGCTGTACTCATGAATGCTGAGTCTTTGTCTGCTTTTATTTCTAATGGTTTTCCCATTTCGTTGAATATTTTTAATAATGCTCGTTTTGCTTCTAACCAATCTTTACCATGTATTTCTATTAATGTAGCATATTTTGAGTATACGTCTATGCATGATAAAAATTGCTTATTATTGATCATATAAAAATCTATAACGTATTTTTCTCTAGGGTTGAAAATCTCAGGTGTTATTTCATAACGAAATTTTGTGTCCCTGTGTTCCACTTTTGACGTATTACAGATTTGGCATTCGTTAATCATGTTTTGTATTAGTTTTTGGTAATCCGGGAAATAATATTTTTCTTTAAACGTTACTATAGTTTTTTCTATTCCTGGATGTAAAAGTTTTGTATGGTCGTTTAATATGGTCTGTTTCAATTCTGTATAAGTTTGGATATCTCTTAATTTTTTTGTGGTTCTCATAATTTTTATCGGACAATCTCTTTGTATTATTTCTAAATAAGCTTTTTGGAATATTGTGTAGTCACCTTCATGTGGGAAGTATATAACGCTGGGTTTTGCACAAAGATATTCTTTTATGATCTCTTCTGCTTTTTCCGGTGTCATTTCTATGTAAGTTATTATAATCTTAGTTTTGTGAAAATAGCTAATTTTCTTTATTTCTTCGGTATTTGCTTTTATAAATTCTATTTGATGATTAAAATTATTCAATGGTTTTTCTGTGATAGGAATACAATTTTGATTATCCTCGTTTGCGCTATGCATTGTTGCTACTATGCTATCTTGAGCATTCCCCATGAAATTTTCTTCTATGTTATTTTCTTCAGTTTTAATTCGTGAAAGTGCATCAGCTACATAGTTTTCTTTGCCTGGTATGTATTTTATTTCATAATCGAATTCGTTGAGTCTTATTTTCCACCTTTGTAACTTCATGTTTGGCTCTTTTATGTTATTTAGCCATATGAGAGGTTTGTGATCGCTAAGTATTTCAAAATTTCTACCAAATAAATATGATCTGAAATTTTTGGTTGCCCATATTATTGCTAATAATTCTTTTTCTATTGCTGAGTAATTTATCTCGTGCTCGTTCAAAGTTCTGCTAGCATAACATATTGGTTTGTGATCCTGTGATAATACTGCTCCTAATGCATAATTACTTGCGTCTGTAGTAAGTGAGAATTTTTTCTTGAAATCCGGATATACCAATATTGGGTCGGATACTATGAGTAACTTTAATTTCTCGAAGGCTTCTATGTATGTTTCATCTTTTTCATTTACTTTTGATCCTTTTTTTAGCTTTATGGTCATTGGCTTCGCAACTTTGGCGAAATCTGGGATGAACTTCCTGTAAAATCCGCATAATCCGAGGAATCTTTTGATTTCTTTGGGAGTCTTAGGAATTGGAAATTCCTTAACGGCTTTTATTTTGATTGGATTAGGTTTTATTCCTTCTGTTGTTATTATGTGTCCTAGAAATTCAGTTTCTTTTTTCATGAATTCACACTTTACTAGTTGTAGTTTTAGATTTGCTTCTCTGAGCTTTCCAAAGACTTTCTTTAATGCTAATATGTGTTCTTCCAATGAAGTGGAATACACTATTATGTCATCCATGTAAACTAGACAATGTTTGTGAATTAAGTCTCCCAGAAGATTATTCATGCACCGTTGAAAGGTTGCTGGTGCATTTTTCAAGCCAAATGGCATTCGTGTGTATTCGAAATGTCCCGCTTTGGTTGAGAATGCTGTTTTCGAGATTGATTGTTCGTCCATCTGAATTTGGTGAAATCCTTTGGCTAAATCGATTGTGGTGAAATATTGACATTTTCCGAGTTTGTCCAGTATTTCATCCATTACAGGTATAGGAAACTTATCGCTAATTGTTTTTTCGTTAAGGCCGCGATAGTCGACGACAATTCTATATTTTTTCTCTCCGGATGCATCTTCTTTTTTTTGTACGACCCAGATAGGAGAACAATAAGGTGAATTAGATGGTCGTATAATGCCTTGGTGCATCATTTCTTTCATTTGCTTTTCAACTTCTTGGTCATAGCTTTGTGGATATTTATAAGGTTTTCGATAACAAGGGTCCTCATTCTTTGTATTGATAACGTGTTTTACAGTATTTGTGAAAGTCAAATTGTCACTCTCATTATACTGAATATCGTTAAATTCGAACAAAACTCTTGTTAACTTGGATTTTTCTTCTTTATTTAGATGTTCTAATCTAAATTGGTTACTTTCCACTAATTCATTTTCCAATGCGTATGCTGTATGTATATCTTGTATTAGCGGTGGGTCTTCATATTCTTCTTCTTTAGTTTCGTTTTCATATTCTTCTTTCTTATTTTCGTTACTATGTTCTTTTTTTCCTATTTTCGTTTTCATATTCTTTTTTCTTATTTATCGTTATCATATTCTTTTTTCTTATTTTTGTTATTATACTTAAATAAAAATTGGAAATTATTAAGTCGAACAAACTCATCCTCGTAATTGATCTCGCTTTTACAATCCTTAAGGAACGTTCGGCCTAAGAGGATGTCAAAATTTTTTGAAAAATTATGTATGTAAAACTTCTGATCTGTAGGACAAAGCTTGCTAGGGGCTAAAGATATGCTAGTATTTAATTGTACTTCCCCACATATGGTGTGACAAGTAATATTTTCTGTGGAAGTTTCGTAGTTAAGGAAATTTTTATTCATTAAATTTACTGATGACCCTGTGTCTATTAGGCATCGCATTCGTATGTTATTCAAAATTATGTTTATGAATGGGGTTTTGGATTCCTTTCCGAGGCTGTTTGATGAAAATTTGCCTCCCAATCCATTTTTGATTGACCACTGTTACTGGGTCGTTGTCTTTTTATGGGTTGGTTAGGTGGTCTATTATTATTATTATTTGATTGGTAATTCATAGGGTTGTGTATTCTGCCCTGATTTAATTTTTGCTGAAATTCATTATACAATGGTTCGTTAACCATTGGTTCATTTTGGGGATACTGATTCCTATTAAAATTTTGCTGGCTTCTAAAATTTTGATTAAAATTGGGATTAAAATTTTGCTGACTTCTAAAATTCTGATTATAATTGGGGATTAAAGATTTTGTTGACTCCTAAAATTCTGATTGTAATTGGGGTTAAAATTTTGATAAGTTCTTGGGTTCTGATTATAATTTTTATTGTAATATGTATTATTTATTTTTTCAGGAATGCGGTCCTCGTACAACCCTAATTCTTGGGCTACCGCTTTCAGTTTGTCAGTTGTGGATATGTCGTATCTTGCTAACTGCATATATAATCTGTCCGGTAGTCTCTTATTTATGACGTCCCTAACTGTATTATTTAATGCATTAGTATACAATGTTTTATTTTCTAGGTTATTTTCTAGTGCTAATTTATTAGTTATTACATGTGATTTGTGCTCGAGTTCTTCGAGGAACTTACGAATACTTCCTCCATAATATGTGTTGTACACTCTTCTGAGGAGTTCCTCACAAGGTGTTTGAGTTTTGTAAGTGGAGATGAGGATGCTCCGTAGTGTTGCCCAGTCTCCCGGTGAGTGTCTGAATGATGTTCTCATCGCGTCGCCATACAACTGCATCTGGATTGCGCTGTACAGTATGAGGATTTGGCGCGCATCACTGGTTGGGTAGAGTCGCATGATGAGATCAATCCGTTCGATAAAGTTGCCCAGATCGTCCATTTCTCCACCGAAGATGGGTGCTTGGCGGATTTGCCCGAGTGCCTGGTTTAATGATTCTGACATCGTTTTGTTGTAGATTTAATTCTTTTTTTTTTTGTTGTTGTTTTGTTCACTTTTTAGAAAAAAAAGTTTTTCAAGGATCACGGGGTCCTTATGCGGATAACAGTTTCGCGAAACACTAGTACGTTTTCCTGAATGGAATAAAACGACGTTTCACAAAGTTAATCTGTTATCCTACCGGCTGCGCCAATTACGTTTTTGGAGAGTATTGTACCGGCTGCGCCAATTGAAAAAAGTCCGACAACGGTTTTTTTAGGAATAATATAATTCTTTATTAAACAAAAAAAAACGTCTTCTCGGTTTCGTGTACAAAATAACTCTGCTTATGCTAGTGGTTTAATCTATAAGGAAACCTCGCACTTGCTTCTATCTCATGGTCTGTTTATGGAGGGTCTCTTTTGCATCTTGCTTATGATTCTATTTGCTATGATTCTATTTAGAGAAAGTGCGTCTGCGATGTTGACATGCTGTATGATACTTTGACCTGCCATCTATGTAGGGGTCTCTTTTGATAGTTGCATTCTTTGTTTATGCTTACCTTATCTTGCCTGCTATGATTCTATTAATAAGAAGTGCGTATGATAAGCGTGAGTGTGGACATGAGAGATCTGAGTGATCTGGATATGTCACATATATATATATATATATGTATATATATATATGTATATATATATGTATATGGATGTATATATGTATGTGTATGTATATATATGTAGATATAAACATAAAATTATTTTCTTTCTATTCATTATATGCATTAGGTATGGACCCCATTGAAAAAGTTTATTTTGAAGTATGAAGTATGCCCCTAGAACATACTCCCATGCCCAGTCCAGCATCAGTCGATAATTTAGAAAAGAAATGCAATATTTGTCGTCATATTCTGACAAATACACAATCCTGTTATATTACTAATTGTAAGCATATTTTTCGTAATGAAATTGGTCAAGACAAGTTGTGGTTACAAAGCCAACTAGGTTATAGGAAACTGCTCGCCTCGGTTGAAGCAAGTAGAACCGTTAGTCGCAGGTCCAAGTATTCGGGTAGTGACCCGGAATTTAGCAAAATCCATGATGGATGTATCTACTCATAAACCAGTATCAGATCCCCGAGTAAATGAACGGACTGAAGCGCCATTATTAGAGCTCGAGGGTAGCAACGGTACAAAAATTTTGTAGAGCCATCTGCAAGGCGTTATCAAAACCCAAGAGAGACGCCCAGCTCGTTCAGTCAACACTCGTCGGGAAGAACCGGTGGCAGTGGATTATTCCATTATACAGAACATGATTGAGCAAACCGTATCGAGATGAATGTCATCCTTAAGTGTGAGCCCTCGTTATCTAATCTACATTTCGATGGTTTGGATGTAGGTTTGAGTGTAGATGAATTCAAGTATCGCGTGAAAGTGCTCACCGATGAGACTTTGGATGGAGACATAAATGCGGTATGCAAACACATACATGTCCTTTTCATAGGAAGAGCACGAGAATGGTATTAGCGATATCACAAACAAGTGGATCGTATTACCTGGGCAGACTTTTCTTTAGCCTTACGCCAACAATATCGAGATTATAGGTCAGAGTTTAGCAGCAAGGAACAAATACGTTCGCGTAAACAAAAACAAGGGAAACTTTTGAAAACTTTTATGAGGATGTGGTTGAATGTTGATTGAAATTCTTAAAAATAATTTGTTGCCGGAAGCACGTCACAAGTTGTTATATCAACCAGTACATTCTGTAGGTCAGTTGCGAAGATTAGTGCAGATGCACGAAAATCTAGTAAGTGAGCTGAACAATCGCAGCGAAGGAGTTTCCAGGACGAAGCCGCCATTGCAACGCCGACAAGTTTATGCGGTGGAAGAGCTTGAGATGGAAGCTGAGTCGAATTGCGAAGTCAATGGAGAAGAAGAGATCGCTGCTATTCATCATGCAAATATTACTTGTTGGAATTGTGATGTGAAGGGACACGTATGGGAGAATTGCCTTGCCCAGCGCCGCATATTTTGGTAAGGTTGTGGTGCTCTAAACGTGTATAAGCCACAATGCAAAGTATGTATTCAGCGTCGGTCGGAAAACCGACAGAAGGGTGCATCCACCAACAACAGGATGCCCCTATCCAAATAGAAACAAATCATATCAGCTCTTTCCTTTAGTCCCGCTGTTTCCTCACCTGCTATAACAATTTTAAAAGATCCCGGATGCGAAAAATATCCGAGGACTTTTACGTTTTCACCCTAGCATGAGCGGCTAAGAAATTATTTAGAAATTAGAAATAGAATTTTCAATGAAAAGAGTCCTTCAAATTCAAGAACTAAATTGCGTCGTAAGAACTATTTTAAGCGAATGAAAAATTCTAGAAAATTATTAGTATCCACTATTTTCAACAACCGAAACGATTCGCGTTGCTATGCGGAAGTGTCGTTTCTAGGATTTATAGAATTTGGTTTGCTAGACACCGGTGCGAATATAAATTGCATTGAGGTCTTCCCGAGCTAAGGAAAATTTACTGACCTACCAGAATGTAAATCCCTGAAATCTTATATAAACACAGCGGATGGGAAAGCTCACGAGGTTCTTGGGGTCATTACTGTTCCAATGTCTTATAAGAAGAAGACAAAACAAATGCAGCTGTATATAATCTCCCTCAATATCAAAAGAGTCATATTAGGGATCGATTTTGGAAAATTGTTTGCACTAGCTCCTAACGTAATTAGCGTTATGGAATTGCCCTATAAGCAGTTAGAGAAAACCTCTCAGATCAATGAAGAAGAACCAAACTCATATCCTTTGACAAATGTACAGTTACAACAGCTAGAAGTATTGAAAAACCATCGCATCGCCGTTGGAGAAGCACGACCGGTAAAACAGTGCTTTACTCTGAAATATATCGTATGTTAGAGCTGGACGTCATAGAGCCCTGTTCTAGTGATTGGAGCTCACCTATGCGTTTAGTTATAAAACCTAATAAAGTCCGACTTTGCTTAGATGCACGGACGCTCCATGAGGCAACAAAGAAAGATACATATCCGTTGCCGAGTATCGAAGGAATTTTTTCACGAATGCCTAAGGCCAATATAATTTCAAAATTAGATTTTAAGGATGTACTGTACCAATTCAAGGTCATGCCGTTCGGCCTGTGCAACGCGCTTTAAATATTCAGAAAAGCCATTTTTGTGTAAACAAAGTGAATTTTTTAGGGTATGATAAATCGGTAGTGGTGGTATCTGTACCGATTCGCAAATTTAGTGTATTAGAATTGCTACCAGCTAAAAACGTAAAAGAAGTTCGAGGATTCCTAGGTTGTGTGTGGATGGTATCGTCATTTTATTTCAAACTATGCTGAATTAACGTGTTCTATTACCGATGTATTATCTATTAAAAAAAGTTTGTTTGGCCCGCAGAGGCTCAAGAGGCGATGGAAAAACTTAAAATGGTACTCACTTCTGCACCGGTTTTACAAAACCCTGATTTTACCAAAAAATTGTATCTTCATTGCGATGCTAGTAACTATGGGATAGGAGCTGTCCTTGTCCAGTTATCGCCGGAAAATGAAGAAATGCCCCTTGCGTTTATGTCAAAAAAAGTAAGTCGCGCTCAAAGAAATTATAGTGTAACAGAGCGAGAATGCTTAGCTGTTATCATAGCTATTGAAAAGTTAGATGTTACTTGAAGTTACAAGAATTTGAAGTAATAACGGACCACTCCAGTCTAATGTGGCTGATACGACAACCAAACGCATCCGGTAGACTTTAAAGTAGATAATCATGAACATGCCAGCGGAATCGATGCGAAGGATAAAAATATATGCAAGTTATGGGTTGCAGCTCGAATGCGAAACCAGGTTTTGATTCAAGCTCACGACAATGTCACCTCATCTGACTGTGGAATGCAAATACCATAGAAAAGTTAAGAAGAAATCTTTACTGGCCTGGATTGGCAAATGACGTACGTAATTAAATTCGCTACTGTGACACTTGCAAAGAAACAAAAGCTCCTAACTACGTCCTTCGGCCTCCAATGGGCTTACAATCCCCACATGCCGACTGTTCCAAAGACTATATCTTGATTTATTAGGTCCGTATCGACGAAGTAAGAATGGTCATGTCGGCTTGTTAATTGTTTTAGACAATTTTAGTAAATTTCATTGGCTTCATCCGCTAAAGAAATTCACATCGTTGGCTTTTCAGGACTTTTATTAAAACACGTGTTCCATTACTTTGGATTACCTGAAACTCTGGTTAGCGATAATGTTACGCAGTTCAAAGCCAATGATTTTAATGCGTTTCGAACAAAATTTTTAATAGGTCTTGTATATACAGCACTATATTCGCCCCAGAGCAACGCTGCAGAACGTGTGAATCGCTCCCTGTTAGCCGCAATTCGTGCCTATCTCAAAACGCAACAAACAGAATGGGATGTAAATCTTTCGGCTATTTCATGCGCATTACCTTCTTCCTTGCATCAATCCTTAGGTTGCTCACCATATAAAGCCCTATTTGGGTTAGACATGATAACCCATGGCGGTGATTATCGACTCCTAAAGAATTATCCCTATTAGAAGAGCCCATAATACCATTACAACGTACCGACAACTTAGCCTTGCTGCGCCTCGATGTTCAACAGAAAATTCGGCGAGCGTATGACCGTAATGCTGCGCAGTATAATTTGCGGTGTAAGCTTGCACCCTTCAAGGATGGTCAAGAAGTATTTCGAAGGAATTTGCCCTTAGCAAATTCTCACATGACTTCAACGCCAAATTAGGCCCGAAATTTGTAAAATGTCGAATTAAGAAAAAACTTGGCAATAGTTTTCATCTCTTAGAAGATTTACAAGGACGTGGAATAGGGACTTATCACGCAAAAGATATTCGCATCAATTCCCGCTAATTTTCCAGCTTTCGTGTCATATTATCGTGTATGTAATGGTCAGCACGCCACTTAAAAATATAGAGTTGCAGCGCTAATCGTTTGCGACAAATTTGTCGACTGCGCTGTAACGGACAATTAGTAAGCAAATCAGTGCATATGATAACGCAAAAAGATGAACATCCAAACAAAAATGAAACTTTTACGCAAACGGAGCATGCTCAAGGCTAGCTTAAGGGAGCTTTCGAAACGCAGCCAACTTTGTTGTCTCCGCTTGCATCCGGCGGCCTGAGTGAGACAACCGGGTATAAAAGGGAGCTGATCTCAGCTAAAGACCTCTTCCTTTTTAAAAATTATTGCAACGTGCGAATGCAACTAAAAGTAAAACGTCGGTCGACGAAAATTTATGAAACACGTGACGGCGGAACAAAAAAATAAAATAATTTAAAATAGTGCCGAATTCATTTCACACCAAAACCAAAAGAACACCAACTAAAGCACCCACCAATTTAAAAGACACCAAAGCCATAAATAAGTTATAATAATTGTGCAAGAAAAAAAACGAATCAGCCAAATAATTATAGCCGCCCCATATATAACTTGTCAACGTGCCACGTATAATATAATGCCCGGCCCGCGCCGGGGGGGGGCGTGCCCGTATCATCCCCTGCCCGGCCTGGACGGCCGCAACAAAGCCCTCAGGAAGCGGAGAGGCACCGCCGCTAGACCCTTCCGCAACACTCAGAAGCCATCAAGAAGCCCATGACTTCGGCCACTACTCCATGACGCTAGGAAGAGAGCCCCATTTTTCTTTATCCCTGGAGACGTAGGCAGCTCATCGGCAGAAGCAGACACACCGGCGAATTAATTAATTCATTGGCTAAAACAAACCAACACAGACCCCAGCAACAATATATTACAAGAAAAAAAAAACAGAGATTGTGCATAATATAAGTGCTTAAAGAAGAAAGTTAAGAACGTTATTAGGAATCATAAGTAAATCTGTAAAATATATTACCAATAATAAGAAAAATAGAAATATCCACAATGTCATTAAGAATAAAAAAATTGAAATGCCCGAATAACGGAGCATAAATGAACTTTGGTACATGCGACATGGACTGGACATACAGATCGACGTGGGTGCACGGTTATGGAAAGTTGCGTCGAGGGGATTTACTGGAGTCTGATGTGGGCGAAAATGATTAACTGAAGTGCGCTGGATCGTAAGGCATTGGCAACAATTACGTTAAGTGTTAAGGCATCGCAGTTGGGATACATCAAGAATTGCATAACGTCGCAGGAGGCATGGACTAAGTTGCGCGAAGTTCATCAGACAAGCGGGCCGGTTCGTAAAGTTCTCGCTATACAAAAAGTTGCTCAATTCACGCATGGCGGAGGGGCAAAGCATGGCTAGCTATTTGATCACATTTAATGAAATCGTGGATCAGCTTGCCGGAGTTGGAATAGCAATAGTTGATGAGCTCAAGGCCATTATTTTGCTTTCCGGCCTTCCAGATTTTTATGAGAATTTCGTTGTCGCCATCGAGACGCGCGACAGTCTTCCAACGTTTGAAATTCTATGTATAAAGTTGAAGGAAGAAGGCGAGAGGAAATAGAGCGCAGAAAAGCACAGCAATGTCGCGCAAGTCTTTACAGTTAGACAGAGGCATAGCGCTAGTGCGAAGGTCACTACAAAGAAGAAACAGAACATTTTTGCCTGTTACAACTGTGGTGAAAGAGGGCATATTAAGGCGAATTGTCGCAAAATAATTGCTAAAAATGATGAAATAAAGAACGGACTTCAGAATTGCGCTTCTGAACATGCATTGGATGCAATCAGTTTTAAGAAATTCGGCTGGTGCTTGGACAGTGGATTTTGAGGCGCATACCGAAACGATCGGTTTGGCAGACGCCGGCTTCTTGCAAGCAGAAGGCAGAGGCGAAGTTCAATTGAAAACGGATTTGTGTACACTGGTCTTAGGTAACGAATTGTACGTGCCAAAGTTGACAGGCAATTCATGTCGTGGGTCAAGCCGTAGCAAGGAAGTGCATTGTAAATTTTGATGCAACAAGTGCAAGAGTCTTTAAAGGCGGCGAATGTATACTCGAGGCCAAACGAGTAGGAAATCTGTATACGTTGAAAGTCATCGTAACAGATGTTATGCTGCTGTTAAGTCAGACAGCGAGTTGTGGCATAACAGATATGGTCACCTGAATTATGATAGTTTGCGTGAATGGCAAACAAGGCGCTGGTACGAGGAATGGAAAATGTTGACGTGTTGCAACGGGTGTCGTGCAAGACATGCATGCATGTTGAATAAGGTTCACGTGCAGCCATTTTCAGGATCAACAGAAAGTCGATCGCAAGAACTTCTGGAACTAGTGCACACTGATGTGTGTGGCCCTTTCGAAGCAAAATCTCTTGGCGGCTCAAAGTATTTCCTTATGTTCATTGATGACAAATCAAGGCGGATGTTTGTATATTTCCTCAAAGGAAAAGACGAGGGTTTTCACAAGTTCGTGGAGTACAAAAATCTGGTAGAGCGTCAAACTGGAAAGATGATCAACTGTATTCGCAGCGAAAACGGGCGTGAATATGTAAACAAAACCTTCAACGAGTATTTGAAAAACAATGGAATTGAACGGCAATTGACGGTGGCGTACACTCCACAACAACACACTCTAACAAAGTCATAAGACAAAAAAAAAGATTAAAAAAAAAAAAACTCCCCATCTACATAAAACTACGACTACGAGAAATCGCCCCATCGTTGGAAGGCCTTTCATCGGATCGGAGAAAACGTAAGTCAAAAAACCTACTTTCCTTGAAATTTGGTCAAATTCGGTGCCAATAAACGTACTTTTATACGGAACCTAGCTAACAATCAAAAAAAAAAAAATACATAAGAAGGACAAATTTGAGAAGCACCTGAATTTTTCCAAAATATTTTTTTATTCAAGCAAGCAAAACAAGAAGTTAATAAGAATCCCGAAGCCATAGCCAACAAATAACCACCCAAAAAGAAAAACAAAACCTAATCCGCACTAATAATTAAAACTTGATTTATATACATACACACACCAGCTTGAGCTTTATCCGATTTAGGCTACAGTTTATCCCAGGCTAAGCTTGAAGCTTTTCCTAGGGTAGCTTTCGGCTTAGAATATAGCTTTGGAGCTTTGGAAGCTTAAGGCAACAGCTTTTTTGCCTTTAATTAGATTGCATACTTACAGGTGTCAACAAAATTATATGCACACTTGGTACTTAAAAAATAATAATTAAACCAATTAAAGTCAAACATAGCAAAACTTAACATTACCAAAAATAATAAAATAAAAATAAGTCTCGTAATTCCCTATTTAGCCATGGCATAATAAAACAAAATTTAGCTAGCAATACAACAAATTTAATTATAATTAAAAAAATAAAAATAAATAAATACATAAATAAATAAAAAAAAATGTTTGCCCTCTGCAAAGTACAATTGAATATTCTCTTACATATTTTTTTAATTTTTTGTATTTCAATTATTGTATTCAATTAGCTTAATTTTTTTTATAAAAGGAAATTCACAATTTATAAATATATTACGAAAACTAAACCGAAAATTGTAGAAGCAGAAAAAATAATATCACAATATATAAAAAAAGAGAACAAGAAAACTTTATAATTATGAATACAAAAATAAATAAAGGAGCAACATATGGAAAACCCAATTAATTATGATACCAAAAATAAAAATACAATTTATAAGCTGAAATTTCGAAACATCAAGTGATTAAAATTATAATGATAATTTCGTAACTAATAAAAACAAAAACAAAAAAAAAAAACTATATATACATTTACAGATCCATATTAACTTTTAAGCTACTAATTTTTGTTAACTTTAAGTAGGGTAAGATTAGAAACCGCTCCCCAAAATGAATAATGAGAGCAAATAAAAAGTAAGCATGTATTCAGTAGAACCAATAACGGAGTAATTGTTAAGTATATTGGGCCAACCAAAATGATGTGATGAATAGAAACATTTTTTGGGAATCTCACAACTCGACTTTGGAGATTCATGGTTGCGTGGTAGAGTCTGCGAGGATCGAATGCCATCTGAGATCCCGTTACATTTAGTTAGATAGTCCAGCATATATTAGAACATTCACCTTTAATTTTAGCATGTCGTCCGATCTTTTTATATTTTTGCCAGTTCCTAGTGAAGTCAGTTCGGAAAATATCCGTTTTTTGAAATTAGTTAAGCGATTACATAAGTTTTGGCGCCCAACGTGGGCCATGCTGATATCGATAGTTTGATCACATGGAGTGGTTTTGGAGATAGATCCCAAAAAAAAGGAAATCTTAAAAACACTGGCAAGCGAATACTGAGTTTGCATGCAAAAGTACATTAGTATAAATTAGTAAATAAAAGCCTTCACAGTGTCAAGTGTTGAATTAGCAGCTTCACATCCCCAAAATTGTGAGCAGAGAAGTTCTTATACTTTCAGTGACACCCAAGAGAAGTGGGTGATTTATGAGTGTGGAACCAATAATGTGGATCTTGGATCTCTAGTATTTGGCTAAGAATCGAATACATTGCCGATACACATGGTTGGTGGGCCCACTAAACTAATCCACATGTCGAGAGTAAAATTAATGGTTCGTTAGCACCACCATTCCAGCCTCACAGTTTAAGCTTGTTGAATTTCGGCTATTTTTTGATTGATTAGGCCAGCTGCTGATAATACGTCGGAATACTCAGGTAACTGTTCTGGAATCTTGCGCATTTATCTAAGATTAAATACCCTGCCGAATAAGGATGCAACAGAAAATTCGATTTATAGTTAGTAGCGGTCCTGGCGGATTGAATTTGGTAATCACATCCGTAAAGGGTAAAGATTTGAAGATTGTGTTTTTGTTGTTGATTGGTTGACAATACCGCCTAACTTTCTCTGGAACAATTATCTCGTTACCGAGAAGAGGGAATCGGGTATAAATTGTTTACACAGTGCGCAACAATTATCGATCTATTTGATAAAGTTACAATAGTCCAAAATTATCTTTAATTGCATTTCTGAAATTAACTGAAACAATAAAATGAAAAAATATATATATATATATATAGTGACATATCCAGATCACGCAGATCTCTCATGTCCACACTCACGCTTATCATAGCAGGCAAGATAAGATAAGCATAAACAAAGAATGCAACTATCAAAAGAGACCCCTACATAGATGGCAGGTCAAAGTATCATACAGCATGTCAACATCGCAGACGCACTTTCTCTAAATAGAATCATAGCAGGCAAGATAAGATAAACATAAACAAGGAATGCAAAAGAGACCCTCCATAAACAGACCATGAGATAGAAGCAAGTGCGAGGTTTCCTTATAGATTAAACCACTAGCATAAGCAGAGTTATTTTGTACACGAAACCGAGAAGACGTGTTTTTTTGTTTAATAAAGAATTATATTATTCCTAAAAAAACCGTTGTCGGACTTTTTTCAATTGGCGCAGCCGGTACAATACTCTCCAAAAACGTAATTGGCGCAGCCGGTAGGATAACAGATTAACTTTGTGAAACGTCGTTTTATTCCATTCAGGAAAACGTACTAGTGTTTCGCGAAACTGTTATCCGCATAAGGACCCCGTGATCCTTGAAAAACTTTTTTTTCTAAAAAGTGAACAAAACAACAAAAAAAAAAAGAATTAAATCTACAACAAAACGATGTCAGAATCATTAAACCAGGCACTCGGGCAAATCCGCCAAGCACCCATCTTCGGTGGAGAAATGGACGATCTGGGCAACTTTATCGAACGGATTGATCTCATCATGCGACTCTACCCAACCAGTGATGCGCGCCAAATCCTCATACTGTACAGCGCAATCCAGATGCAGTTGTATGGCGACGCGATGAGAACATCATTCAGACACTCACCGGGAGACTGGGCAACACTACGGAGCATCCTCATCTCCACTTACAAAACTCAAACACCTTGTGAGGAACTCCTCAGAAGAGTGTACAACACATATTATGGAGGAAGTATTCGTAAGTTCCTCGAAGAACTCGAGCACAAATCACATGTAATAACTAATAAATTAGCACTAGAAAATAACCTAGAAAATAAAACATTGTATACTAATGCATTAAATAATACAGTTAGGGACGTCATAAATAAGAGACTACCGGACAGATTATATATGCAGTTAGCAAGATACGACATATCCACAACTGACAAACTGAAAGCGGTAGCCCAAGAATTAGGGTTGTACGAGGACCGCATTCCTGAAAAAATAAATAATACATATTACAATAAAAATTATAATCAGAACCCAAGAACTTATCAAAATTTTAACCCCAATTACAATCAGAATTTTAGGAGTCAACAAAATTTTAACCCCAATTACAATCAGAATTTTAGGAGTCAACAAAATTTTAATCCCAATTATAATCAGAATTTTAGAAGTCAGCAAAATTTTAATCCCAATTTTAATCAGAATTTTAGAAGTCAGCAAAATTTTAATAGGAATCAGTATCCCCAAAATGAACCAATGGTTAACGAACCATTGTATAATGAATTTCAGCAAAAATTAAATCAGGGCAGAATACACAACCCTATGAATTACCAATCAAATAATAATAATAATAGACCACCTAACCAACCCATAAAAAGACAACGACCCAGTAACAGTGGTCAATCAAAAATGGATTGGGAGGCAAATTTTCATCAAACAGCCTCGGAAAGGAATCCAAAACCCCATTCATAAACATAATTTTGAATAACATACGAATGCGATGCCTAATAGACACAGGGTCATCAGTAAATTTAATGAATAAAAATTTCCTTAACTACGAAACTTCCACAGAAAATATTACTTGTCACACCATATGTGGGGAAGTACAATTAAATACTAGCATATCTTTAGCCCCTAGCAAGCTTTGTCCTACAGATCAGAAGTTTTACATACATAATTTTTCAAAAAATTTTGACATATCTTAGGCCGAACGTTCCTTAAGGATTTAAAAGCGAGATCAATTACGAGGATGAGTTGTCGACTTAATAATTTCCAATTTTGATTTAAGTATAATAACGAAAATAAGAAAAAAGAATATGTTAACGAAAATAGAAAGAATATGAAACGAAAATAGGAAAAAGAATATAGTAACGAAAATAAGAAAGAAGAATATGAAACGAAACTAAAGAAGAAGAATATGAAGACCCACCGCTAATACAAGATATACATACAGCATACGCATTGGAAAATGAATTAGTGGAAAGTAACCAATTTAGATTAGAACATCTAAATAAAGAAGAAAAATCCAAGTTAACAAGAGTTTTGTTCGAATTTAACGATATTCAGTATAATGAGAGTGACAATTTGACTTTCACAAATACTGTAAAACACGTTATCAATACAAAGAATGAGGACCCTTGTTATCGAAAACCTTATAAATATCCACAAAGCTATGACCAAGAAGTTGAAAAGCAAATGAAAGAAATGATGCACCAAGGCATTATACGACCATCTAATTCACCTTATTGTTCTCCTATCTGGGTCGTACAAAAAAAAGAAGATGCATCCGGAGAGAAAAAATATAGAATTGTCGTCGACTATCGCGGCCTTAACGAAAAAACAATTAGCGATAAGTCTTATACCTGTAATGGATGAAATATTGGACAAACTCGGAAAATGTCAATATTTCACCACAATCGATTTAGCCAAAGGATTTCACCAAATTCAGATGGACGAACAATCAATCCGAAAACAGCATTCTCAACCAAAGCGGGACATTTCGAATACACACGAATGCCATTTGGCTTGAAAAATGCACCAGCAACCTTTCAACGGTGCATGAATAATCTTCTGGGAGACTTAATTCACAAACATTGTCTAGTTTACATGGATGACATAATAGTGTATTCCACTTCATTGGAAGAACACATATTAGCATTAAAGAAAGTCTTTGGAAAGCTCAGAGAAGCAAATCTAAAACTACAACTAGTAAAGTGTGAATTCATGAAAAAAGAAACTGAATTTCTAGGACACATAATAACAACAGAAGGAATAAAACCTAATCCAATCAAAATAAAAGCCGTTAAGGAATTTCCAATTCCTAAGACTCCCAAAGAAATCAAAAGATTCCTCGGATTATGCGGATTTTACAGGAAGTTCATCCCAGATTTCGCCAAAGTTGCGAAGCCAATGACCATAAAGCTAAAAAAAGGATCAAAAGTAAATGAAAAAGATGAAACATACATAGAAGCCTTCGAGAAATTAAAGTTACTCATAGTATCCGACCCAATATTGGTATATCCGGATTTCAAGAAAAAATTCTCACTTACTACAGACGCAAGTAATTATGCATTAGGAGCAGTATTATCACAGGATCACAAACCAATATGTTATGCTAGCAGAACTTTGAACGAGCACGAGATAAATTACTCAGCAATAGAAAAAGAATTATTAGCAATAATATGGGCAACCAAAAATTTCAGATCATATTTATTTGGTAGAAATTTTGAAATACTTAGCGATCACAAACCTCTCATATGGCTAAATAACATAAAAGAGCCAAACATGAAGTTACAAAGGTGGAAAATAAGACTCAACGAATTCGATTATGAAATAAAATACATACCAGGCAAAGAAAACTATGTAGCTGATGCACTTTCACGAATTAAAACTGAAGAAAATAACATAGAAGAAAATTTCATGGGGAATGCTCAAGATAGCATAGTAGCAACAATGCATAGCGCAAACGAGGATAATCAAAATTGTATTCCTATCACAGAAAAACCATTGAATAATTTTAATCATCAAATAGAATTTATAAAAGCAAATACCGAAGAAATAAAGAAAATTAGCTATTTTCACAAAACTAAGATTATAATAACTTACATAGAAATGACACCGGAAAAAGCAGAAGAGATCATAAAAGAATATCTTTGTGCAAAACCCAGCGTTATATACTTCCCACATGAAGGTGACTACACAATATTCCAAAAAGCTTATTTAGAAATAATACAAAGAGATTGTCCGATAAAAATTATGAGAACCACAAAAAAATTAAGAGATATCCAAACTTATACAGAATTGAAACAGACCATATTAAACGACCATACAAAACTTTTACATCCAGGAATAGAAAAAACTATAGTAACGTTTAAAGAAAAATATTATTTCCCGGATTACCAAAAACTAATACAAAACATGATTAACGAATGCCAAATCTGTAATACGTCAAAAGTGGAACACAGGGACACAAAATTTCGTTATGAAATAACACATGAGATTTTCAACCCTAGAGAAAAATACGTTATAGATTTTTATATGATCAATAATAAGCAATTTTTATCATGCATAGACGTATACTCAAAATATGCTACATTAATAGAAATACATGGTAAAGATTGGTTAGAAGCAAAACGAGCATTATTAAAAATATTCAACGAAATGGGAAAACCATTAGAAATAAAAGCAGACAAAGACTCAGCATTCATGAGTACAGCATTAAAAATTTGGTTAGATTCAGAAAATGTTAAAATTCAAATCACAACAAGCAAGAACGGAATATCAGACGTAGAGCGGTTTCATAAAACAATCAACGAAAAACTAAGAATAATCAATTCAGACACAAACAAAGAAAATAAGTTAACCAAATTCGAAATAATACTTTACACTTATAATCATAAAACAATACATAGCACTACTGGTAGAACACCAGCAGATATCTTTATCTATGTCGGATCACCAGCATACAATACCCTGTTGAAAAAAATTAAAAAGATCAATAAGCTAAATGAAAACAGAAAAACTTACGAAGTAGATACAAACTATAGAGAAATGCCACTTATCAAATCAAAAACAACAAATCCATTCAGGAAAACAGGCATAATAAAACAATTAGACAGCAAACATTTCGAAGAAACAAATAAAGGCCGAAGAATCATACATTATAAAACTAAATTTAAAAAGAAAAAGAAAATAAACATAAATAAATATAACAATAATTTCAGGTCAACTACGGAAGATCCATCTACCAGTCCACCTGCTAATAATTATAATATTAACGCTAGCCGTAACTCAGAGTAACACCCAAAATATAGAAGTAAACCACGTAAAAGCACAAAACGGGTTCGTTTTATTTAAAACAGGCTCATTGAGCATACCCTCAGATTTCGAATACCATTGCCTAACAGTAAACTTAACAAAAACCGAAAATACTGAAAAAGATTTAATATCTCAGACACATGATTTTAGTGTTCTACCCCAAATAGAATATCTAGTAGAAAAACTTCATAGAGAAATGAACGGAATAAAGATAATCAAAAGACAGAAACGAGGACTCCTAAATGTAGTAGGAAAAGGTTACAAATATTTATTTGGCACATTAACTGAAGACGACAAAACAGAACTTACTGAAAAAATTGATGATTTAGAAGCTAATAGCATACAGGTAAACGAACTAAACAAAGTCATAGAAGCAGTCAATCATGGCATACAAGTAATGGACAGCATGACAGAAATATCACAACAGAACACAAAATTAAGTTTATTAATGTTTAACTTACAACAATTCACTGAATACATCGAAGATATCGAATTAGGGATGCAACTATCCAGATTGGGAATTTTTAACCCAAAACTACTAAAACATGTCATTTGTTAAATGTTGATTCAGAAAAATTGTTAAATATAAAAACATCAACTTGGATAAAATCCACAACAAATGAAATTATAATAATATCACATATACCAAAAACTCTGTCACAAGAAACTTTGTATTCAATAATACCATATCCAGATGAGAAAAAAAATATTTTAACCGAACTAGGGCTAACTATTAGTGATAAATATTATTTACACAAAAATAACACTTATTCAGCAACAAATAAGAAACTAATAGCAAACGAATGCATAAACGGTATTTTAAAACAAATAAAAGTTGAATGTAAATATACTAAAACAAGAAAAAATTATGAAATAAATTTCATAGAACCAAATGTAATATTAACTTGGAACCTACCTAAAACCACACTTAATCAAAACTGTATACCACAACAAGTCGAAATTTTAGGAAACAACATTATCAAAGCAACCAATTGTTCTGTTCAATTAGAAGATATCCAGATTTCAAATGTAATATCAGACTTTACGCAAACCATTTATATAAGTAATAATATAACTAAAACAGAGCCGTTAGCATTCTTAGAAACTAAAGAACTCATAAGAGAACATACAAAAACAAATAATACCTTGTTAATCATAAGCCTAACATTAGTGACAGTATTGTCAATAGTAATAATAAGCTATTCTTTGTTAAATTCAAAAATATACCAAAACAAATAACAATCAAATATAAGAATAGTGCAGCAACGACACCACACGTCGAAGATGAAGAAAAAACAACCGCAGAAAACACCAACGACTTACAGTTATACCCTATACTGAGCGCTTGAGGACAAGCCAATTTCTAAGGGAAGGGGAAGTGACATATCCAGATCACGCAGATCTCTCATGTCCACACTCACGCTTATCATAGCAGGCAAGATAAGATAAGCATAAACAAAGAATGCAACTATCAAAAGAGACCCCTACATAGATGGCAGGTCAAAGTATCATACAGCATGTCAACATCGCAGACGCACTTTCTCTAAATAGAATCATAGCAGGCAAGATAAGATAAACATAAACAAGGAATGCAAAAGAGACCCTCCATAAACAGACCATGAGATAGAAGCAAGTGCGAGGTTTCCTTATAGATTAAACCACTAGCATAAGCAGAGTTATTTTGTACACGAAGCCGAGAAGACGTGTTTTTTTTGTTTAATAAAGAATTATATTATTCCTAAAAAAACCGTTGTCGGATTTTTTCAATTGGCGCAGCCGGTACAGCACTCTCCAAAACGTAATTGGCGCAGCCGGTAGGATAACAGATTAACTTTGTGAAACGTCGTTTTATTCCATTCAGGAAAACGTACTAGTGTTTTAGAATGGATCTGAACAACTTGAACGGATTGATCACATCATGCGACTCTACCCAACCAGTGATGCGCGCCAAATCCTCATACTGTACAGCGCAATCCAGATGCAGTTGTATGGCGACGCGATGAGAACATCATTCAGACACTCACCGGGAGACTGGGCAACACTACGGAGCATCCTCATCTCCACTTACAAAACTCAAACACCTTGTGAGGAACTCCTCAGAAGAGTGTACAACACATATTATGGAGGAAGTATTCGTAAGTTCCTCGAAGAACTCGACCACAAATCACATGTAATAACTAATAAATTAGCACTAGAAAATAACCTAGAAAATAAAACATTGTATACTAATGCATTAAATAATACAGTTAGGGACGTCATAAATAAGAGACTACCGGACAGATTATATATGCAGTTAGCAAGATACGACATATCCACAACTGACAAACTGAAAGCGGTAGCCCAAGAATTAGGGTTGTACGAGAACCGCATTCCTGAAAAAATAAATAATACATATTACAATAAAAATTATAATCAGAACCCAAGAACTTATCAAAATTTTAACCCCAATTACAATCAGAATTTTAGGAGTCAACAAAATTTTAACCCCAATTACAATCAGAATTTTAGGAGTCAACAAAATTTTAATCCCAATTATAATCAGAATTTTAGAAGTCAGCAAAATTTTAATCCCAATTTTAATCAAAATTTTAGAAGTCAGCAAAATTTTAATAGGAATCAGTATCCCCAAAATGAACCAATGGTTAACGAACCATTGTATAATGAATTTCAGCAAAAATTAAATCAGGGCAGAATACACAACCCTATGAATTACCAATCAAATAATAATAATAATAGACCACCTAACCATAAAAAGACAACGACCCAGTAACAGTGGTCAATCAAAAATGGATTGGGAGGCAAATTTTCATCAAACAGCCTCGGAAAGGAATCCAAAACCCCATTCATAAACATAATTTTGAATAACATACGAATGCGATGCCTAATAGACACAGGGTCATCAGTAAATTTAATGAATAAAAATTTCCTTAACTACGAAACTTCCACAGAAAATATTACTTGTCACACCATATGTGGGGAAGTACAATTAAATACTAGCATATCTTTAGCCCCTAGCAAGCTTTGTCTACAGATGAAGTTTACACATAATTTTCAAATATATATAGTGACATATCCAGATCACGCAGATCTCTCATGTCCACACTCACGCTTATCATAGCAGGCAAGATAAGATAAGCATAAACAAAGAATGCAACTATCAAAAGAGACCCCTACATAGATGGCAGGTCAAAGTATCATACAGCATGTCAACATCGCAGACGCACTTTCTCTAAATAGAATCATAGCAGGCAAGATAAGATAAGCATAAACAAGGAATGCAAAAGAGACCCTCCATAAACAGACCATGAGATAGAAGCAAGTGCGAGGTTTCCTTATAGATTAAACCACTAGCATAAGCAGAGTTATTTTGTACACGAAACCGAGAAGACGTGTTTTTTTTGTTTAATAAAGAATTATATTATTCCTAAAAAAACCGTTGTCGGACTTTTTTCAATTGGCGCAGCCGGTACAGTACTCTCCAAAAACGTAATTGGCGCAGCCGGTAGGATAACAGATTAACTTTGTGAAACGTCGTTTTATTCCATTCAGGAAAACGTACTAGTGTTTCGCGAAACTGTTATCCGCATAAGGACCCCGTGATCCTTGAAAAACTTTTTTTTCTAAAAAGTGAACAAAACAACAACAAAAAAAAAAAGAATTAAATCTACAACAAAACGATGTCAGAATCATTAAACCAGGCACTCGGGCAAATCCGCCAAGCACCCATCTTCGGTGGAGAAATGGACGATCTGGGCAACTTTATCGAACGGATTGATCTCATCATGCGACTCTACCCAACCAGTGATGCGCGCCAAATCCTCATACTGTACAGCGCAATCCAGATGCAGTTGTATGGCGACGCGATGAGAACATCATTCAGACACTCACCGGGAGACTGGGCAACACTACGGAGCATCCTCATCTCCACTTACAAAACTCAAACACCTTGTGAGGAACTCCTCAGAAGAGTGTACAACACATATTATGGAGGAAGTATTCGTAAGTTCCTCGAAGAACTCGAGCACAAATCACATGTAATAACTAATAAATTAGCACTAGAAAATAACCTAGAAAATAAAACATTGTATACTAATGCATTAAATAATACAGTTAGGGACGTCATAAATAAGAGACTACCGGACAGATTATATATGCAGTTAGCAAGATACGACATATCCACAACTGACAAACTGAAAGCGGTAGCCCAAGAATTAGGGTTGTACGAGGACCGCATTCCTGAAAAAATAAATAATACATATTACAATAAAAATTATAATCAGAACCCAAGAACTTATCAAAATTTTAACCCCAATTACAATCAGAATTTTAGGAGTCAACAAAATTTTAACCCCAATTACAATCAGAATTTTAGGAGTCAACAAAATTTTAATCCCAATTATAATCAGAATTTTAGAAGTCAGCAAAATTTTAATCCCAATTTTAATCAAAATTTTAGAAGCCAGCAAAATTTTAATAGGAATCAGTATCCCCAAAATGAACCAATGGTTAACGAACCATTGTATAATGAATTTCAGCAAAAATTAAATCAGGGCAGAATACACAACCCTATGAATTACCAATCAAATAATAATAATAATAGACCACCTAACCAACCCATAAAAAGACAACGACCCAGTAACAGTGGTCAATCAAAAATGGATTGGGAGGCAAATTTTCATCAAACAGCCTCGGAAAGGAATCCAAAACCCCATTCATAAACATAATTTTGAATAACATACGAATGCGATGCCTAATAGACACAGGGTCATCAGTAAATTTAATGAATAAAAATTTCCTTAACTACGAAACTTCCACAGAAAATATTACTTGTCACACCATATGTGGGGAAGTACAATTAAATACTAGCATATCTTTAGCCCCTAGCAAGCTTTGTCCTACAGATCAGAAGTTTTACATACATAATTTTTCAAAAAATTTTGACATCCTCTTAGGCCGAACGTTCCTTAAGGATTGTAAAAGCGAGATCAATTACGAGGATGAGTTTGTTCGACTTAATAATTTCCAATTTTTATTTAAGTATAATAACAAAAATAAGAAAAAAGAATATGATAACAAAATAAGAAAAAAGAATATGTTAACGAAAATAAGAAAAAAGAATATGAAAACGAAAATAGGAAAAAAGAATATAGAAACGAAAATAGGAAAAAGAATATAGTAACGAAAATAAGAAAGAAGAATATGAAAACGAAACTAAAGAAGAAGAATATGAAGACCCACCGCTAATACAAGATATACATACAGCATACGCATTGGAAAATGAATTAGTGGAAAGTAACCAATTTAGATTAGAACATCTAAATAAAGAAGAAAAATCCAAGTTAACAAGAGTTTTGTTCGAATTTAACGATATTCAGTATAATGAGAGTGACAATTTGACTTTCACAAATACTGTAAAACACGTTATCAATACAAAGAATGAGGACCCTTGTTATCGAAAACCTTATAAATATCCACAAAGCTATGACCAAGAAGTTGAAAAGCAAATGAAAGAAATGATGCACCAAGGCATTATACGACCATCTAATTCACCTTATTGTTCTCCTATCTGGGTCGTACAAAAAAAAGAAGATGCATCCGGAGAGAAAAAATATAGAATTGTCGTCGACTATCGCGGCCTTAACGAAAAAACAATTAGCGATAAGTTTCCTATACCTGTAATGGATGAAATACTGGACAAACTCGGAAAATGTCAATATTTCACCACAATCGATTTAGCCAAAGGATTTCACCAAATTCAGATGGACGAACAATCAATCTCGAAAACAGCATTCTCAACCAAAGCGGGACATTTCGAATACACACGAATGCCATTTGGCTTGAAAAATGCACCAGCAACCTTTCAACGGTGCATGAATAATCTTCTGGGAGACTTAATTCACAAACATTGTCTAGTTTACATGGATGACATAATAGTGTATTCCACTTCATTGGAAGAACACATATTAGCATTAAAGAAAGTCTTTGGAAAGCTCAGAGAAGCAAATCTAAAACTACAACTAGTAAAGTGTGAATTCATGAAAAAAGAAACTGAATTTCTAGGACACATAATAACAACAGAAGGAATAAAACCTAATCCAATCAAAATAAAAGCCGTTAAGGAATTTCCAATTCCTAAGACTCCCAAAGAAATCAAAAGATTCCTCGGATTATGCGGATTTTACAGGAAGTTCATCCCAGATTTCGCCAAAGTTGCGAAGCCAATGACCATAAAGCTAAAAAAAAGGATCAAAAGTAAATGAAAAAGATGAAACATACATAGAAGCCTTCGAGAAATTAAAGTTACTCATAGTATCCGACCCAATATTGGTATATCCGGATTTCAAGAAAAAATTCTCACTTACTACAGACGCAAGTAATTATGCATTAGGAGCAGTATTATCACAGGATCACAAACCAATATGTTATGCTAGCAGAACTTTGAACGAGCACGAGATAAATTACTCAGCAATAGAAAAAGAATTATTAGCAATAATATGGGCAACCAAAAATTTCAGATCATATTTATTTGGTAGAAATTTTGAAATACTTAGCGATCACAAACCTCTCATATGGCTAAATAACATAAAAGAGCCAAACATGAAGTTACAAAGGTGGAAAATAAGACTCAACGAATTCGATTATGAAATAAAATACATACCAGGCAAAGAAAACTATGTAGCTGATGCACTTTCACGAATTAAAACTGAAGAAAATAACATAGAAGAAAATTTCATGGGGAATGCTCAAGATAGCATAGTAGCAACAATGCATAGCGCAAACGAGGATAATCAAAATTGTATTCCTATCACAGAAAAACCATTGAATAATTTTAATCATCAAATAGAATTTATAAAAGCAAATACCGAAGAAATAAAGAAAATTAGCTATTTTCACAAAACTAAGATTATAATAACTTACATAGAAATGACACCGGAAAAAGCAGAAGAGATCATAAAAGAATATCTTTGTGCAAAACCCAGCGTTATATACTTCCCACATGAAGGTGACTACACAATATTCCAAAAAGCTTATTTAGAAATAATACAAAGAGATTGTCCGATAAAAATTATGAGAACCACAAAAAAATTAAGAGATATCCAAACTTATACAGAATTGAAACAGACCATATTAAACGACCATACAAAACTTTTACATCCAGGAATAGAAAAAACTATAGTAACGTTTAAAGAAAAATATTATTTCCCGGATTACCAAAAACTAATACAAAACATGATTAACGAATGCCAAATCTGTAATACGTCAAAAGTGGAACACAGGGACACAAAATTTCGTTATGAAATAACACCTGAGATTTTCAACCCTAGAGAAAAATACGTTATAGATTTTTATATGATCAATAATAAGCAATTTTTATCATGCATAGACGTATACTCAAAATATGCTACATTAATAGAAATACATGGTAAAGATTGGTTAGAAGCAAAACGAGCATTATTAAAAATATTCAACGAAATGGGAAAACCATTAGAAATAAAAGCAGACAAAGACTCAGCATTCATGAGTACAGCATTAAAAATTTGGTTAGATTCAGAAAATGTTAAAATTCAAATCACAACAAGCAAGAACGGAATATCAGACGTAGAGCGGTTTCATAAAACAATCAACGAAAAACAAGAATAATCAATTCAGACACAAACAAAGAAAATAAGTTAACCAAATTCGAAATAATACTTTACACTTATAATCATAAAACAATACATAGCACTACTGGTAGAACACCAGCAGATATCTTATCTATGCCGGATCACCAGCATACAATACCCAGTTGAAAAAAAATTAAAAAGATCAATAAGCTAAATGAAAACAGAAAAACTTACGAAGTAGATACAAACTATAGAGAAATGCCACTTATCAAATCAAAAACAACAAATCCATTCAGGAAAACAGGCATAATAAAACAATTAGACAGCAAACATTTCGAAGAAACAAATAAAGGCCGAAGAATCATACATTATAAAACTAAATTTAAAAAGAAAAAGAAAATAAACATAAATAAATATAACAATAATTAGGTCAGGACTTAGTCCACTCAATAATTATAATATTCGCATAGCCGTAACTCAGAGTAACACCCAAAATATAGAAGTAAACCACGTAAAAGCACAAAACGGGTTCGTTTTATTTAAAACAGGCTCATTGAGCATACCCTCAGATTTCGAATACCATTGCCTAACAGTAAACTTAACAAAAACCGAAAATACTGAAAAAGATTTAATATCTCAGACACTGATTTTAGTGTTCTACCCCAAATAGAATATCTAGTAGAAAAACTTCATAGAGAAATGAACGGAATAAAGATAATCAAAAGACAGAAACGAGGACTCCTAAATGTAGTAGGAAAAGATTTATTTGGCACTATTAACTGAAGACGACAAAACAGAACTTACTGAAAAAATTGATGATTTAGAAGCTAATAGCATACAGGTAAACGAACTAAACAAAGTCATAGAAGCAGTCAATCATGGCATACAAGTAATGGACAGCATGACAGAAATATCACAACAGAACACAAAATTAAGTTTATTAATGTTTAACTTACAACAATTCACTGAATACATCGAAGATATCGAATTAGGGATGCAACTATCCAGATTGGGAATTTTTAACCCAAAACTACTAAAACATGATCATTTGTTAAATGTTGATTCAGAAAAATTGTTAAATATAAAAACATCAACTTGGATAAAATCCACAACAAATGAAATTATAATAATATCACATATACCAAAAACTCTGTCACAAGAAACTTTGTATTCAATAATACCATATCCAGATGAGAAAAAAAATATTTTAACCGAACTAGGGCTAACTATTAGTGATAAATATTATTTACACAAAAATAACACTTATTCAGCAACAAATAAGAAACTAATAGCAAACGAATGCATAAACGGTATTTTAAAACAAATAAAAGTTGAATGTAAATATACTAAAACAAGAAAATTATGAAATAAATTTCATAGAACCAAATGTAATATTAACTTGGAACCTACCTAAAACCACACTTAATCAAAACTGTATACCACAACAAGTCGAAATTTTAGGAAACAACATTATCAAAGCAACCAATTGTTCTGTTCAATTAGAAGATATCCAGATTTCAAATGTAATATCAGACTTTACGCAAACCATTTATATAAGTAATAATATAACTAAAACAGAGCCGTTAGCATTCTTAGAAACTAAAGAACTCATAAGAGAACATACAAAAACAAATAATACCTTGTTAATCATAAGCCTAACATTAGTGACAGTATTGTCAATAGTAATAATAAGCTATTCTTTGTTCAAATTCAAAAATTTACCAAAACAAATAACAATCAAATATAAGAATAGTGCAGCAACGACACCACACGTCGAAGATGAAGAAAAAACAACCGCAGAAAACACCAACGACTTACAGTTATACCCTATACTGAGCGCTTGAGGACAAGCCAATTTCTAAGGGAAGGGGAAGTGACATATCCAGATCACGCAGATCTCTCATGTCCACACTCACGCTTATCATAGCAGGCAAGATAAGATAAGCATAAACAAAGAATGCAACTATCAAAAGAGACCCCTACATAGATGGCAGGTCAAAGTATCATACAGCATGTCAACATCGCAGACGCACTTTCTCTAAATAGAATCATAGCAGGCAAGATAAGATAAACATAAACAAGGAATGCAAAAGAGACCCTCCATAAACAGACCATGAGATAGAAGCAAGTGCGAGGTTTCCTTATAGATTAAACCACTAGCATAAGCAGAGTTATTTTGTACACGAAGCCGAGAAGACGTGTTTTTTTGTTTAAT
>JAWNMP010000218.1:0-37918 GCA_035043875.1 Drosophila paucipuncta
GCCAATAATTGTCCAAATTCCGAATTTCTTTCAACATTATGAAGCCCTTTTTATATATATTGATTCTGCATCAAAAGTTGAAAATACGTATTTTCGAAATTAATTCGAGAAATTGACGTTTTAAGTTTCTGTTTCCATATTCAAATGGTTGTATCTTCGCCAATAATTGTCCAAATTCCGAATTTCTTTCAACAATATGCCCTTTTATACATATGTTGTATAATAATTGTCCAAATTCCGAATTTCTTTCCAATTTGAAGCCTTATTTAATATATTGATTCTGCATCAAGAAGTTGAAAACTATGTATTTTCGAAATAAAATCGAGAAATTGACGTATTTAAGTTTGTGTTTCCATATTCAAATGGTTGTATCTCCGCCAATAATTGTCCAAATTCCGAATTTCTTTCAACATTATGAAGCCCTTTTATATACATATTGATTCTGCATCAAAAGTTGAAAATATGTATTTTCGAAATAAAATCGAGAAATTGACGTTTTAAGTTTGCTGTTTCCATATTCAAATGGTTGTATCTCCGCCAATAATTGTCCAAAGTCCGAATTTCTTTCAACATTATGAAGCCCTTTTATATATATTGATTCTGCATCAAAAGTTGAAAACACGTATTTTCGAAATGAAATCGAGAAATTGACGTATTTAAGTTTCTGTTTCCATATTCAAACGGTTGGATCTTCGCCAATAATTGTCCAAATTCCGAATTTCTTTCAACATTATGAAGCCCTTTTTATAAATATTGATTCTGCATCAGAAGTTGAAAATATGTATTTTCGAAATAAAATCGAGAAATTGACGTTTAAGTTTGTGTTTCCATATTCAAATGGTTGTATCTTCGCCAATAATTGTCAAAAGTCCGAATTTCCTCCAACATTATGAAGCCTTATTTATATATATTGATTCTGCATCAAAGTTGAAAATACGTATTTTCGAAATGAATTCGAAATATTGACGATTTAAGTTTCTGTTTCCATATACAAATTGTTGTATCTTCGCCAATAATTGTCAAAAGTCAGAATTTCTTCCAAAATTATGAAGCCTTATTTATATATATTGATTCTGCATTAAAAGTTGAAAATACGTATTTTCGAAATGAATTCGAGATATTGACGATTTAAGTTTCTGTTTCCATATTCAAACGATTGTATCTCCGCCAATAATTGTCCAAATTCCGAATTTCTTTCAACATTATGAAGCCCTTTTTATAAATATTGATTCTGCATCAAAAGTTGAAAATATGTATTTTCAAAATAAAATCGAGAAATTGACGTATTAAGTTTGTGTTTCCATATTCAAATGGTTGTATCTTCGCCAATAATTGTCCAAATTCCGAATTTCTTTCAACATTATGAAGCCCTTTTTATATATATTGATTCTGCATCAAAAGTTGAAAATACGTATTTTCGAAATGAATTCGAGATATTGACGATTTAAGTTTCTGTTTCCATATTCAAATGGTTGTATCTCCGCCAATAATTGTCCAAATTCCGAATTTCTTTCAACATTATGAAGCCCTTTTTATAAATATTGATTCTGCATCAGAAGTTGAAAATATGTATTTTCAAAATAAAATCGAGATATTGACGATTTAAGTTTGTGTTTCCATATTCAAATGGTTGTATCTTCGCCAATAATTGTCAAAAGTCCGAATTTCTTCCAACATTATGAAGCCTTATTTATATATATTGATTCTGCATCAAAAGTTGAAAATACGTATTTTCGAAATGAATTCGAAATATTGACGATTTAAGTTTCTGTTTCCATATACAAATTGTTGTATCTTCGCCAATAATTGTCAAAAGTCAGAATTTCTTCCAAAATTATGAAGCCTTATTTATATATATTGATTCTGCATTAAAAGTTGAAAATACGTATTTTCGAAATGAATTCGAGATATTGACGATTTAAGTTTCTGTTTCCATATTCAAACGATTGTATCTCCGCCAATAATTGTCCAAATTCCGAATTTCTTTCAACATTATGAAGCCCTTTTATAAATATTGATTCTGCATCAGAAGTTGAAAATATGTATTTTCAAAATAAAATCGAGAAATTGACGTTTTAAGTTTGTGTTTCCATATTCAAATGGTTGTATCTTCGCCAATAATTGTCAAAAGTCCGAATTTCTTCCAACATTATGAAGCCTTTTTATATATATTGATTCTGCATCAGAAGTTGAAAATATGTATTTTCAAAATAAAATCGAGAAATTGACGTTTTAAGTTTGCTGTTTCCCATATTCAAATGGTTGTATCTTCGCCAATAACTTGTCAAAATTCCGAATTTCTTTCAACATTATGAAGCCTTCTTTATACATATTGATTCTGCATCAAAAGTTGAAAATATGTATTTTCAAAATGAAATCGAGAAATTGACGTTTTAAGTTTCTGTTTCCATATTCAAATGGTTGTATCTCCGCCAATAATTGTCCAAATTCCGAATTTCTTTCAACATTATGAAGCCCTTTTTATACATATGTATTCTGCATCAAAAGTTGCATATTTTCGAAATTAAATCGAGAAATTTACGTATTAAGTTGCTGTTTCCAAATTCAAACGGTTGGATCTTCGCCAATAATTGGCCAAATTCCGAATTTCTTTCAACATTATGAAGCCCTATTTATATATATTGATTCTGCATCAAAAGTTGAAACTACGTATTTTCGAAATGAATTCGAAATATTGACGATTTAAGTTTCTGTTTCCATATTCCAATGGTTGTATCTCCGCCAATAATTGTCCAAATTCCGAATTTCTTTCAACATTATGAAGCCCTTTTTATACATATTGATTCTGCATCAAAAGTTGCATTATTTTCGAAATAAAATCGAGAAATTTACGTATTTAGTTGCATGTTTCCAAATTCAAACGGTTGGATCTTCGCCAATAATTGGCCAAATTCCGAATTTCTTTCAACATTATGAAGCCCTTATTATATATATTGATTCTGCATCAAAAGTTGAAAATATGTATTTTCAAAATATAATCGAGAAATTTACGTTTTAAGTTTGTGTTTCCATATTCAAATGGTTGTATCTTCGCCAATAATTGTCAAAAGTCCGAATTTCCTCCAACATTATGAAGCCTTATTTATATATATTGATTCTGCATCAAAAGTTGAAAATACGTATTTTCGAAATGAATTCGAAATATTGACGACTTAAGTTTCTGTTTCCATTTACAAATTGTTGTATCTTCGCCAATAATTGTCAAAAGTCAGAATTTCTTCCAAAATTATGAAGCCTTATTTATATATATTGATTCTGCATCAAAAGTTGAAAATACGTATTTTCGAAATGAATTCGAGATATTGACGATTTAAGTTTCTGTTTCCATATTCAAACGATTGTATCTCCGCCAATAATTGTCCAAATTCCGAATTTCTTTCAACAATATGAAGCCTTTTTATACATATTGATTCTGCATCAAAAGTTGAAAATATGTATTTTCAAAATAAAATCGAGAAATTGACGTTTTAAGTTTGTGTTTCCATATTCAAATGGTTGTATCTCCGCCAATAATTGTCCAAATTCCGAATTTCTTTCAACATTCTGCATCAGAAGTTGATAATATGTATTTTCAAAATAAAATCGATATTGACGTTTTAAGCTTTGCGTTTCCATATTCAAAATTACCGTATCTTAATTGTCAAACGTCCGAATTTCTTCCAACATTATGAAGACTTATTTATATATTGATTCTGCATCAGAAGTTGAACATACGTATTTTCAGAAATTAAATCGAGAAATTTACGTATTAAGTCGCTGTTTCAAGTCCGAACGGTTGGACCTTCGCCAACAATTGGCCAAATATCGAATTTCTTTCAACATATGATGCCCTTTTTCTATATATTGATTCTGCATACAAAAAGTTAGAAAACATGTATTCTTGCAATGAAATCGAGAAATTGATTCGTCTTAAGTTTCTGTTTTCAAATTCAAATGGCTGATATCTCCGCCAATAATTGGCAAATTCCGAATTTCTTTCAACATTATGAAAGGACTTTTGTTGTTATTATCGCGAATAGTACAATAATATGTTAAAGCAACAATGTTTACATTGTTCTGTTATGCACAATGTACATAGAGTTACCCCAACATCCTGTAATGCGAGTCTCTTAACAGATCAATGTAAAGACGCGCATAACATCGATTAGCATAATTTAGTCGTTCCATTACATTAAGCAAAGAAGGTCGCGCAGCGCTATGACGAAAATACAAAGAAAACGAATTATATAGACATAGACCTCATGAAAGAAAACTCCTTGTGTTATTAATGGTCATGGAGCCCGGTGTTTCAACCAGTAAGGCTGTCCCCGTAACCCCCAAATCTCCAACAGGTTATGGGCCCAGCACGCTTCCACTGCGCGGAAAATAATAATATCCACTTGAAAACAATAGAAGGTTATAATTGCAAAAAGTAAAACATGAGTGCCTTTATAAGAAATAGAACCGCTGTGTGCGGAAAATTACGATACGTGGAAATTACAAATGCAAGCCGTACTAGTGAAGAACGACCTATGGCAGTATGTGGAGAATGCAAGCCTGCATTGACACCAATCGAGGCAAAGTGTAACCTGAAGCGTCCTGAGATTATCGACGAAGGCGAAATGCGAAAGTATCCTTATCAAAGCTTAATTGGTGCTTTAATGTTTCTTTCAGTTACGACACGCCCGGATATTGCCTTTGCTGTGAGCTTTATGAGTCAGTTCAACAGCAATTACAATGTCAGAGCACTGGAAGGCAGCGAAACGCATATTGAGGTATCTAAGCGGTGCAAAGCAATTGGGCCTGTTATACAAGCAAACAGGCACTGATCTATTTGGCGTGGTCGATGCAGATTGGGGACGAACGATAGCGCTCTATTCAGGGCAGGCGTTCATACTATCTGGACCAGCTGTATGCTGGGAGGCACGCAAGCAACGTATCGGCACTATCGATACTGAGTCGGAGTACCTTGCGATGTCCGAAGCGGTCAAGGAGGCACTATATCTGAAGGCCCTCCTAAACAGTGTTGGCAAAGACTGCGCCACGGTGCATCTTTATAATGACAACCAGAGCGCACAAAAACTGGTTACTGGCTTTGGATTTCACGCGCGTAGAACATATAGATGTACGCCACCATTTCATCAAGCAAAAATACCTGAGCGGCGACATTGAAGTGGAGTATATGCAAACAGAGCAGATGCCAGCAGACGTCCTGACGAAAGGTCTGAGCGGGAGCAAACATCACGAATGCATTTCGAGTTTGGGAGTTACATAACATTTTAGTAATGCGTATTGTTACTTTAAGGAGAGCGTATTGTTATTATCGCGAATAGTACAATAATATGTTAAAGCAACAATGTTTACATAGTTCTGTGTGCACAATGTACATAGAGTTATCCACAACATTCTGTATGCGAGTTCTTAACAGATCAATGTAAAGACGCGCATAACATCGATTAGCATAATTTAGTCGTTCCATTACATTAAGCAAAGAAGGTCGCGCAGCGCTTGACGAAAATACAAAAGCGTATATATAGACATAGCCTGCTAAAGAAAACTCCTTGTGTTATTAATGGTCATGGGCCCGGTTGTTTCAACCAGTAAGACTGTACCCATAACCCCCAAATCTCCAACACCTTGGGGCCAGATCTGGGAATACGGTGGCTGCCGGCATCATTAGTGTTGTTGTTTTTGGCCAAAAAGTCGGCACATGCGACGAAACATGACGTTTTGAGTTTCTGTTTCCAAATTCAAATGGTTGTATCTTCGCCAATAATTGTCCAAAGTCGAATTTCTTTCAACATTATGAAGCCCTTTTTATATATATTGATTCTGCATCAAAAGTTGAACATACGTTTTTATTAAATGAAATCGAGAAATTGACGTTTTGAGTTTCTGTTTCCAAATTCAAATGGTTGTATCTTCGCCAATAATTGTCCAAAGTCCGAATTTCTTCAACATTATGAAGCCCTTTTTATATATATTGATTCTGCATCAAAAGTTGAAAATACGTATTTATGAAATGAAATCGAGAAATTGACGTTTTGAGTTTCTGTTTCCAAATTCAAATGGTTGTATCTTCGCCAATAATTGTCAAAAGTCCGAATTTCTTCCAACATTATGAAGCCCTTTTTATATATATTGATTCTGCATCAAAAGTTGAAAATACGTATTCTTGAAGTAAATTCGAGAAATTGACGTTTTAAGTTTCTGTTTCCAAATTCAAATGGTTGTATCTTCGCCAATAATTGTCAAAAGTTCGAATTTCTTTCAACATTATGAAGCCCTTTTTATATATATTGATTCTGCATCAAAAGTTGAAAATACGTATTCTTGAAGTAAATTCGAGAAATTGACGTTTTAAGTTTCTGTTTCCAAATTCAAATGGTTGTATCTTCGCCAATAATTGTCCAAAGTCGAATTTCTTTCAACATTATGAAGCCCTTTTTATATATATTGATTCTGCATCAAAAGTTGAAAATACGTATTCTTGAAGTAAATTCGAGAAATTGACGTTTTAAGTTTCTGTTTCCAAATTCAAATGGTTGTATCTTCGCCAATAATTGTCCAAAGTTCGAATTTCTTTCAACATTATGAAGCCCTTTTTATATATATTGATTCTGCATCAAAAGTTGAAAATACGTATTCTTAAGTAAATTCGAGAAATTGACGTTTTAAGTTTCTGTTTCCAAATTCAAATGGTTGTATCTTCGCCAATAATTGTCCAAAGTTCGAATTTCTTTCAACATTATGAAGCCCTTTTTATATATATTGATTCTGCATCAAAAGTTGAAAATACGTATTCTTGAAGTAAATTCGAGAAATTTACGTTTTAAGTTTCTGTTTCCAAATTCAAATGGTTGTATCTTCGCCAATAATTGTCCAAAGTCCGAATTTCTTTCAACATTATGAAGCCCTTTTTATATATATTGATTCTGCATCAAAAGTTGAAAATACGTATTCTTGAAGTAAATTCGAGAAATTGACGTTTTAAGTTTCTGTTTCCAAATTCAAATGGTTGTATCTTCGCCAATAATTGCCCAAAGTCCGAATTTCTTCCAACATTATGAAGCCCTTATTTATATATATTGATTCTGCATCAAAAGTTGAAAATACGTATTCTTTGAAGTGAAATCGAGAAATTGACGTTTTAAGTTTCTGTTTCCAAATTCAAATGGTTGTATCTTCGCCAATAATTGTCCAAAGTCGAATTTCTTTCAACATTATGAAGCCCTTTTTATATATATTGATTCTGCATCAAAAGTTGAAAATACGTATTTTTGAAGTGAAATCGAGAAATTGACGTTTTAAGTTTCTGTTTCCAAATTCAAATGGTTGTATCTTCGCCAATAATTGTCCAAAGTCCGAATTTCTTCCAACATTATGAAGCCCTTTTTATATATATTGATTCTGCATCAAAAGTTGAAAATACGTATTTTTAAGTGAAATCGAGAAATTGACGTTTTGAGTTTCTGTTTCCAAATTCAAATGGTTGTATCTTCGCCAATAATTGTCAAAAGTCGAATTTCTTTCAACATTATGAAGCCCTTTTTATATATATTGATTCTGCATCAAAAGTTGAAAATACGTATTCTTGAAGTGAAATTCGAGAAATTGACGTTTTAAGTTTCTGTTTCCAAATTCAAATGGTTGTATCTTCGCCAATAATTGTCCAAAGTCCGAATTTCTTCCAACATTATGAAGCCCTTTTTATATATATTGATTCTGCATCAAAAGTTGAAAATACGTATTCTTGAAGTAAATTCGAGAAATTGACGTTTTAAGTTTCTGTTTCCAAATTCAAATGGTTGTATCTTCGCCAATAATTGTCCAAAGTCCGAATTTCTTTCAACATTATGAAGCCTTTTTATATATATTGATTCTGCATCAAAAGTTGAAAATACGTATTTTGAAGTGAAATCGAGAAATTTACGTTTTAAGTTTCTGTTTCCAAATTCAAATGGTTGTATCTTCGCCAATAATTGTCCAAAGTCCGAATTTCTTCCAACATTATGAAGCCCTTTTTATATATATTGATTCTGCATCATAAGTTGAAAATACGTTTTTATTAAATGAAATCGAGAAATTGACGTTTTGAGTTTCTGTTTCCAAATTCAAATGGTTGTATCTTCGCCAATAATTGCCCAAAGTCCGAATTTCTTCCAACATTATGAAGCCTTATTTATATATATTGATTCTGCATCAAAAGTTGAACATACGTATTTTTGATGTGAAATCGTGAAATTGACGTGTTAAGTTTGTGTTTCCAAATTCAAATGGTTGTATCTTTTCCAATAATTGTCCAAACTTTCAACATTATGAAGCCTTATTTATATGTATTGATTCTGCATCAAAGTTGAAAATACGTATTTTTGATGTGAAATCGTGAAATTTACGTTTTAAGTTTGTGTTTCCAAATTCAAATGGTTGTATCTTTTCCAATAATTGTCCAAACTCCGAATTTCTTCCAACATTATGAAGCCCTTTTTATATATATTGATTCTGCATCAAAAGTTGAAAATACGTTTTTATGAAATGAAATCGAGAAATTGACGTTTGAGTTTCTGTTTCCAAATTCAAATGGTTGTATCTTCGCCAATAATTGTCCAAAGTCCGAATTTCTTCCAACATTATGAAGCCCTTTTTATATAGATTGATTCTGCATCAAAAGTTGAAAATACGTATTTTTGAAGTGAAATCGAGAAATTGACGTTTTAAGTTTCTGTTTCCAAATTCAAATGGTTGTATCTTCGCCAATAATTGTCCAAAGTCCGAATTTCTTCCAACATTATGAAGCCCTTTTTATATACATTGATTCTGCATCAAAAGTTGAAAATACGTTTTTATTAAATGAAATCGAGAAATTGACGTTTTGAGTTTCTGTTTCCAAATTCAAATGGTTGTATCTTCGCCAATAATTGTCCAAAGTCGAATTTCTTTCAACATTATGAAGCCTTTTTATATATATTGATTCTGCATCAAAAGTTGAAAATACGTATTCTTGAAGTGAAATCGAGAAATTGACGTTTTAAGTTTCTGTTTCCAAATTCAAATGGTTGTATCTTCGCCAATAATTGTCCAAAGTCCGAATTTCTTTCAACATTATGAAGCCCTTTTTATATATATTGATTCTGCATCAAAAGTTGAAAATACGTATTCTATGAAGTGAAATCGAGAAATTGACGTTTTAAGTTTCTGTTTCCAAATTCAAATGGTTGTATCTTCGCCAATAATTGTCCAAACTCCGAATTTCTTCCAACATTATGAAGCCCTTTTTATATATATTGATTCTGCATCAAAAGTTGAAAATACGTTTTTATGAAATGAAATCGAGAAATTGACGTTTTAAGTTTCTGTTTCCAAATTCAAATGGTTGTATCTTCGCCAATAATTGTCCAAAGTCCGAATTTCTTTCAACATTATGAAGCCCTTTTTATATATATTGATTCTGCATCAAAAGTTGAAAATACGTATTCTTAAGTGAAATTCGAGAAATTGACGTTTTAAGTTTCTGTTTCCAAATTCAAATGGTTGTATCTTCGCCAATAATTGTCCAAAGTCCGAATTTCTTTCAACATTATGAAGCCCTTTTATATATATTGATTCTGCATCAAAAGTTGAAAATACGTATTCTTGAAGTGAAATCGAGAAATTGACGTTTTAAGTTTCTGTTTCCAAATTCAAATGGTTGTATCTTCGCCAATAATTGTCCAAAGTTCGAATTTCTTTCAACATTATGAAGCCCTTTTTATATATATTGATTCTGCATCAAAAGTTGAAAATACGTATTCTATGAAGTGAAATCGAGAAATTGACGTTTTAAGTTTCTGTTTCCAAATTCAAATGGTTGTATCTTCGCCAATAATTGTCCAAAGTCGAATTTCTTTCAACATTATGAAGCCCTTTTTATATATATTGATTCTGCATCAAAAGTTGAAAATACGTATTCTTGACGTGAAATCGATGAAATTGACGTTTTAAGTTTCTGTTTCCAAATTCAAATGGTTGTATCTTTTCCAATAATTGTCCAAAGTCCGAATTTCTTCCAACATTATGAAGCCCTTTTTATATATATTGATTCTGCATCAAAAGTTGAAAATACGTTTTCTATTAAGTAAATCGAGAAATTGACGTTTTGAGTTTCTGTTTCCAAATTCAAATGGTTGTATCTTCGCCAATAATTGCCCAAAGTCCGAATTTCTTTCAACATTATGAAGCCCTTATTTATATATATTGATTCTGCATCAAAAGTTGAAAATACGTATTCTTGAAGTGAAATCGAGAAATTGACGTTTTAAGTTTCTGTTTCCAAATTCAAATGGTTGTATCTTTTCCAATAATTGTCCAAAGTCCGAATTTCTTCAACATTATGAAGCCTTATTTATATATATTGATTCTGCATCAAAGTTGAAAATACGTATTTTTGATGTGAAATCGTGAAATTTACGTTTTAAGTTTCTGTTTCCAAATTCAAATGGTTGTATCTTTTCCAATAATTGTCCAAACTCCGAATTTCTTCCAACATTATGAAGCCCTTTTTATATATATTGATTCTGCATCAAAAGTTGAAAATACGTTTTTATGAAATGAAATCGAGAAATTGACGTTTTGAGTTTCTGTTTCCAAATTCAAATGGTTGTATCTTCGCCAATAATTGTCCAAAGTCCGAATTTCTTCCAACATTATGAAGCCCTTTTTATATATATTGATTCTGCATCAAAAGTTGAAAATACGTATTCTATGAAGTGAAATCGAGAAATTGACGTTTTAAGTTTCTGTTTCCAAATTCAAATGGTTGTATCTTCGCCAATAATTGTCCAAAGTCCGAATTTCTTTCAACATTATGAAGCCCTTTTTATATATATTGATTCTGCATCAAAAGTTGAAAATACGTATTTTATGAAGTGAAATCGAGAAATTGACGTTTTAAGTTTCTGTTTCCAAATTCAAATGGTTGTATCTTCGCCAATAATTGTCCAAAGTCCGAATTTCTTCCAACATTATGAAGCCTTATTTATATATATTGATTCTGCATCAAAAGTTGAAAATACGTATTTTTGAAGTGAAATCGAGAAATTGACGTTTTAAGTTTCTGTTTCCAAATTCAAATGGTTGTATCTTCGCCAATAATTGTCCAAAGTCCGAATTTCTTTCAACATTATGAAGCCCTTTTTATATATATTGATTCTGCATCAAAAGTTGAAAATACGTATTTTTGAAGTGAAATCGAGAAATTGACGTTTTAAGTTTCTGTTTCCAAATTCAAATGGTTGTATCTTCGCCAATAATTGTCCAAAGTCCGAATTTCTTTCAACATTATGAAGCCCTTTTTATATATATTGATTCTGCATCAAAAGTTGAAAATACGTATTCTTGAAGTAAATTCGAGAAATTGACGTTTTAAGTTTCTGTTTCCAAATTCAAATGGTTGTATCTTCGCCAATAATTGTCCAAAGTCCGAATTTCTTCCAACATTATGAAGCCCTTTTTATATATATTGATTCTGCATCAAAAGTTGAAAATACGTATTTTTGAAGTGAAATCGAGAAATTGACGTTTTAAGTTTCTGTTTCCAAATTCAAATGGTTGTATCTTCGCCAATAATTGTCCAAAGTCCGAATTTCTTCCAACATTATGAAGCCCTTTTTATATATATTGATTCTGCATCAAAGTTGAAAATACGTTTTTAAGCAAATTGACGTTTTGAGTTTCTGTTTCCAAATTCAAATGGTTGTATCTTCGCCAATAATTGCCAAAGTCGAATTTCTTCCAACATTATGAAGCCCTTTTATATATATTGATTCTGCATCAAAGTTGAAAATACGTTTTTGAAGTAAATCGAGAAATTGACGTTTTAAGTTTCTGTTTCCAAATTCAAATGGTTGTATCTTCGCCAATAATTGTCCAAAGTTCGAATTTCTTTCAACATTATGAAGCCCTTTTTATATATATTGATTCTGCATCAAAAGTTGAAAATACGTATTCTTTAAGTAAATTCGAGAAATTGACGTTTTAAGTTTCTGTTTCCAAATTCAAATGGTTGTATCTTCGCCAATAATTGTCCAAAGTCCGAATTTCTTTCAACATTATTAAGCCTTATTTATATAGATTGATTCTGCATCAAAAGTTGAAAATACGTATTCTTGACGTAAATCGAGAAATTTACGTTTTAAGTTTGTGTTTCCAAATTCAAATGGTTGTATCTTCGCCAATAATTGTCCAAACTCCGAATTTCTTCCAACATTATGAAGCCCTTTTTATATATATTGATTCTGCATCAAAAGTTGAAAATACGTTTTTATGAAATGAAATCGAGAAATTGACGTTTTAAGTTTCTGATTTCCAAATTCAAATGGTTGTATCTTCGCCAATAATTGCCAAAGTCGAATTTCTTTCAACATTATGAAGCCCTTTTTATATATATTGATTCTGCATCAAAAGTTGAAAATACGTATTCTTGAAGTAAATCGAGAAATTGACGTTTTAAGTTTCTGTTTCCAAATTCAAATGGTTGTATCTTCGCCAATAATTGTCCAAAGTCGAATTTCTTCCAACATTATGAAGCCCTTTTTATATATATTGATTCTGCATCAAAAGTTGAAAATACGTATTTTTAAGTGAAATCGAGAAATTGACGTTTTAAGTTTCTGTTTCCAAATTCAAATGGTTGTATCTTCGCCAATAATTGTCCAAAGTCCGAATTTCTTTCAACATTATGAAGCCCTTTTTATATATATTGATTCTGCATCAAAAGTTGAAAATACGTATTCTATAAGTAAATTCGAGAAATTGACGTTTTAAGTTTCTGTTTCCAAATTCAAATGGTTGTATCTTCGCCAATAATTGCCCAAAGTCCGAATTTCTTTCAACATTATTAAGCCTTATTTATATAGATTGATTCTGCATCAAAGTTGAAAATACGTATTTTTGACGTGAAATCGTGAAATTTACGTTTTAAGTTTGTGTTTCCAAATTCAAATGGTTGTATCTTTTCCAATAATTGTCCAAACTCCGAATTTCTTCCAACATTATGAAGCCCTTTTATATATATTGATTCTGCATCATAAGTTGAAAATACGTTTTTATGAAATGAAATCGAGAAATTGACGTTTGGAGTTTCTGTTTCCAAATTCAAATGGTTGTATCTTCGCCAATAATTGCCCAAAGTCCGAATTTCTTCCAACATTATGAAGCCCTTTTTATATATATTGATTCTGCATCAAAAGTTGAAAATACGTATTCTTGAAGTAAATTCGAGAAATTGACGTTTTAAGTTTCTGTTTCCAAATTCAAATGGTTGTATCTTCGCCAATAATTGTCAAAAGTTCGAATTTCTTTCAACATTATGAAGCCCTTTTTATATATATTGATTCTGCATCAAAAGTTGAAAATACGTATTCTTGAAGTAAATTCGAGAAATTGACGTTTTAAGTTTCTGTTTCCAAATTCAAATGGTTGTATCTTCGCCAATAATTGTCCAAAGTCCGAATTTCTTTCAACATTATGAAGCCCTTTTTATATATATTGATTCTGCATCAAAAGTTGAAAATACGTATTCTTGAAGTAAATCGAGAAATTGACGTTTTAAGTTTCTGTTTCCAAATTCAAATGGTTGTATCTTCGCCAATAATTGTCAAACTCGAATTTCTTCAACATTATGAAGCATATATTGATTCTGCATCAAAGTTGAAAATACGTTTTTTAAGAAATCGAGAAATTGACGTTTTAAGTTTCTGTTTCCAAATTCAAATGGTTGTATCTTCGCCAATAATTGTCCAAAGTCGAATTTCTTCCAACATTATGAAGCCCTTTTTATATATATTGATTCTGCATCAAAAGTTGAACATACGTATTTTTGAAGTGAAATCGAGAAATTGACGTTTTAAGTTTCTGTTTCCAAATTCAAATGGTTGTATCTTCGCCAATAATTGTCCAAAGTCCGAATTTCTTCCAACATTATGAAGCCTTTTTATATATATTGATTCTGCATCAAAAGTTGAAAATACGTATTTTTGAAGTGAAATCGAGAAATTGACGTTTTAAGTTTCTGTTTCCAAATTCAAATGGTTGTATCTTTTCCAATAATTGTCCAAAGTCCGAATTTCTTCCAACATTATGAAGCCCTTTTTATATATATTGATTCTGCATCAAAGTTGAAAATACGTATTTTGAAATGAAATCGAGAAATTTACGTTTTAAGTTTGTGTTTCCAAATTCAAATGGTTGTATCTTTTCCAATAATTGCCCAAAGTCCGAATTTCTTCCATTATGAAGCCCTTTTATATATATTGATTCTGCATCAAAAGTTGAAAATATATTTTTATGAAATCGAGAAATTGACGTTTTAGTTTCTGTTTCCAAATTCAAATGGTTGTATCTTCGCCAATAATTGCCCAAAGTCCGAATTTCTTCAACATTATGAAGCCTTATTTATATAGATTGATTCTGCATCAAAAGTTGAAAATACGTATTTTTGAGTGAAATCGTGAAATTGACGTTTTAAGTTTGTGTTTCCAAATTCAAATGGTTGTATCTTTTCCAATAATTGTCCAAACTCCGAATTTCTTCCAACATTATGAAGCCCTTTTATATATATTGATTCTGCATCAAAAGTTGAAAATACGTTTTTATGAAATGAAATCGAGAAATTGACGTTTTGAGTTTCTGTTTCCAAATTCAAATGGTTGTATCTTCGCCAATAATTGTCCAAAGTCCGAATTTCTTTCAACATTATGAAGCCCTTTTTATATATATTGATTCTGCATCAAAAGTTGAAAATACGTATTCTTGAAGTGAAATTCGAGAAATTGACGTTTTAAGTTTCTGTTTCCAAATTCAAATGGTTGTATCTTCGCCAATAATTGTCCAAAGTCCGAATTTCTTCCAACATTATGAAGCCCTTTTTATATATATTGATTCTGCATCAAAAGTTGAAAATACGTATTTTTGAAGTGAAATCGAGAAATTGACGTTTTAAGTTTCTGTTTCCAAATTCAAATGGTTGTATCTTCGCCAATAATTGTCCAAAGTCCGAATTTCTTCCAACATTATGAAGCCCTTTTATATATATTGATTCTGCATCAAAAGTTGAAAATACGTTTTTATGAAATGAAATCGAGAAATTGACGTTTTAAGTTTCTGTTTCCAAATTCAAATGGTTGTATCTTCGCCAATAATTGTCCAAAGTCCGAATTTCTTCCAACATTATGAAGCCTTTTTATATATATTGATTCTGCATCAAAAGTTGAAAATACGTATTTTATGAAGTGAAATCGAGAAATTGACGTTTTAAGTTTCTGTTTCCAAATTCAAATGGTTGTATCTTCGCCAATAATTGTCCAAAGTCCGAATTTCTTCCAACATTATGAAGCCCTTTTTATATATATTGATTCTGCATCAAAAGTTGAACATACGTATTTTTGATGTGAAATCGTGAAATTGACGTTTTAAGTTTGTGTTTCCAAATTCAAATGGTTGTATCTTTTCCAATAATTGTCCAAATCGAATTCTTCAACATTATGAAGCCTTATTTATATATATTGATTCTGCATCAAAAGTTGAAAATACGTATTTTTGATGTGAAATCGTGAAATTTACGTTTTAAGTTTGTGTTTCCAAATTCAAATGGTTGTATCTTTTCCAATAATTGTCCAAACTCCGAATTTCTTCCAACATTATGAAGCCCTTTTTATATATATTGATTCTGCATCAAAAGTTGAAAATACGTTTTTTGAAATGAAATCGAGAAATTGACGTTTTAAGTTTCTGTTTCCAAATTCAAATGGTTGTATCTTCGCCAATAATTGTCCAAAGTTCGAATTTCTTTCAACATTATGAAGCCCTTTTTATATATATTGATTCTGCATCAAAAGTTGAAAATACGTATTCTTGAAGTAAATTCGAGAAATTGACGTTTTAAGTTTCTGTTTCCAAATTCAAATGGTTGTATCTTCGCCAATAATTGTCCAAAGTCCGAATTTCTTTCAACATTATGAAGCCCTTTTTATATATATTGATTCTGCATCAAAAGTTGAAAATACGTATTCTTGAAGTGAAATCGAGAAATTGACGTTTTAAGTTTGTGTTTCCAAATTCAAATGGTTGTATCTTTTCCAATAATTGTCCAAAGTCGAATTTCTTTCAACATTATGAAGCCCTTTTTATATATATTGATTCTGCATCAAAGTTGAAAATACGTATTTTTGAAGTGAAATCGAGAAATTGACGTTTTAAGTTTCTGTTTCCAAATTCAAATGGTTGTATCTTCGCCAATAATTGTCCAAAGTCCGAATTTCTTCCAACATTATGAAGCCCTTTTTATATATATTGATTCTGCATCAAAAGTTGAAAATACGTATTCTATGAAGTGAAATCGAGAAATTGACGTTTTAAGTTTCTGTTTCCAAATTCAAATGGTTGTATCTTCGCCAATAATTGTCCAAAGTCCGAATTTCTTCCAACATTATGAAGCCCTTTTTATATATATTGATTCTGCATCAAAAGTTGAAAATACGTATTCTTGAAGTGAAATCGAGAAATTGACGTTTTAAGTTTCTGTTTCCAAATTCAAATGGTTGTATCTTCGCCAATAATTGTCCAAAGTCCGAATTTCTTCCAACATTATGAAGCCCTTTTTATATATATTGATTCTGCATCAAAAGTTGAAAATACGTATTCTTGAAGTAAATTCGAGAAATTGACGTTTTAAGTTTCTGTTTCCAAATTCAAATGGTTGTATCTTCGCCAATAATTGTCAAAAGTTCGAATTTCTTTCAACATTATGAAGCCCTTTTTATATATATTGATTCTGCATCAAAAGTTGAAAATACGTATTCTTGAAGTAAATTCGAGAAATTGACGTTTTAAGTTTCTGTTTCCAAATTCAAATGGTTGTATCTTCGCCAATAATTGTCCAAAGTTCGAATTTCTTTCAACATTATGAAGCCCTTTTTATATATATTGATTCTGCATCAAAAGTTGAAAATACGTATTCTATAAGTAAATTCGAGAAATTGACGTTTTAAGTTTCTGTTTCCAAATTCAAATGGTTGTATCTTCGCCAATAATTGTCAAAAGTCCGAATTTCTTTCAACATTATGAAGCCCTTTTTATATATATTGATTCTGCATCAAAAGTTGAAAATACGTATTTTTGAAATGAAATCGAGAAATTGACGTTTTAAGTTTCTGTTTCCAAATTCAAATGGTTGTATCTTCGCCAATAATTGCCCAAAGTCCGAATTTCTTCCAACATTATGAAGCCCTTTTTATATATATTGATTCTGCATCATAAGTTGAAAATACGTTTTTATTAAATGAAATCGAGAAATTGACGTTTTGAGTTTCTGTTTCCAAATTCAAATGGTTGTATCTTCGCCAATAATTGCCCAAAGTCCGAATTTCTTTCAACATTATGAAGCCCTTTTTATATATATTGATTCTGCATCAAAAGTTGAAAATACGTATTCTTGAAGTGAAATTCGAGAAATTGACGTTTTAAGTTTCTGTTTCCAAATTCAAATGGTTGTATCTTCGCCAATAATTGTCCAAAGTCGAATTTCTTTCAACATTATGAAGCCCTTTTTATATATATTGATTCTGCATCAAAAGTTGAAAATACGTATTCTTGAAGTGAAATCGAGAAATTTACGTTTTAAGTTTCTGTTTCCAAATTCAAATGGTTGTATCTTCGCCAATAATTGTCCAAAGTTCGAATTTCTTTCAACATTATGAAGCCCTTTTTATATATATTGATTCTGCATCAAAAGTTGAAAATACGTATTCTATGAAGTGAAATTCGAGAAATTGACGTTTTGAGTTTCTGTTTCCAAATTCAAATGGTTGTATCTTCGCCAATAATTGCCCAAAGTCCGAATTTCTTTCAACATTATGAAGCCCTTTTTATATATATTGATTCTGCATCAAAAGTTGAAAATACGTATTCTTGAAGTGAAATCGAGAAATTGACGTTTTAAGTTTCTGTTTCCAAATTCAAATGGTTGTATCTTCGCCAATAATTGTCCAAAGTCGAATTTCTTTCAACATTATGAAGCCCTTTTTATATATATTGATTCTGCATCAAAAGTTGAAAATACGTATTTTTGAAGTGAAATCGAGAAATTGACGTTTTAAGTTTCTGTTTCCAAATTCAAATGGTTGTATCTTCGCCAATAATTGTCCAAAGTCGAATTTCTTTCAACATTATGAAGCCCTTTTTATATATATTGATTCTGCATCAAAAGTTGAAAATACGTATTCTTGAAGTAAATTCGAGAAATTGACGTTTTAAGTTTCTGTTTCCAAATTCAAATGGTTGTATCTTCGCCAATAATTGTCAAAAGTTCGAATTTCTTTCAACATTATGAAGCCCTTTTTATATATATTGATTCTGCATCAAAAGTTGAAAATACGTATTCTTTAAGTAAATTCGAGAAATTGACGTTTTAAGTTTCTGTTTCCAAATTCAAATGGTTGTATCTTCGCCAATAATTGTCCAAAGTCCGAATTTCTTTCAACATTATGAAGCCCTTTTTATATATATTGATTCTGCATCAAAAGTTGAAAATACGTATTTTTGAGTGAAATCGAGAAATTGACGTTTTAAGTTTCTGTTTCCAAATTCAAATGGTTGTATCTTCGCCAATAATTGTCCAAAGTCCGAATTTCTTTCAACATTATGAAGCCCTTTTTATATATATTGATTCTGCATCAAAAGTTGAAAATACGTATTCTTGAAGTGAAATCGAGAAATTGACGTTTTAAGTTTCTGTTTCCAAATTCAAATGGTTGTATCTTTGCCAATAATTGTCCAAAGTCCGAATTTCTTCCAACATTATGAAGCCCTTTTTATATATATTGATTCTGCATCAAAAGTTGAAAATACGTATTTTTGAAGTGAAATCGAGAAATTGACGTTTTGAGTTTCTGTTTCCAAATTCAAATGGTTGTATCTTCGCCAATAACTGTCCAAAGTCCGAATTTCTTCCAACATTATGAAGCCCTTTTTATATACATTGATTCTGCATCAAAAGTTGAAAATACGTATTTTTAAATGAAATCGAGAAATTGACGTTTTGAGTTTCTGTTTCCAAATTCAAATGGTTGTATCTTCGCCAATAATTGTCCAAAGTCCGAATTTCTTTCAACATTATGAAGCCTTATTTATATATATTGATTCTGCATCAAAAGTTGAAAATACGTATTTTTGAAGTGAAATCGAGAAATTGACGTTTTAAGTTTCTGTTTCCAAATTCAAATGGTTGTATCTTCGCCAATAATTGTCCAAACTCCGAATTTCTTCCAACATTATGAAGCCCTTTTTATATATATTGATTCTGCATCAAAAGTTGAAAATACGTATTCTTGAAGTAAATTCGAGAAATTGACGTTTTAAGTTTCTGTTTCCAAATTCAAATGGTTGTATCTTCGCCAATAATTGTCCAAAGTCGAATTTCTTTCAACATTATGAAGCCCTTTTATATATATTGATTCTGCATCAAAAGTTGAAAATACGTATTCTATGAAGTAAATTCGAGAAATTGACGTTTTAAGTTTCTGTTTCCAAATTCAAATGGTTGTATCTTCGCCAATAATTGTCCAAAGTCGAATTTCTTTCAACATTATGAAGCCTTATTTATATATATTGATTCTGCATCAAAAGTTGAAAATACGTATTTTTGAGTGAAATCGTGAAATTGACGTTTTAAGTTTGTGTTTCCAAATTCAAATGGTTGTATCTTTTCCAATAATTGTCCAAAGTCCGAATTTCTTCCAACATTATGAAGCCCTTTTTATATATATTGATTCTGCATCAAAAGTTGAAAATACGTATTTTATGAAGTGAAATCGAGAAATTGACGTTTTAAGTTTCTGTTTCCAAATTCAAATGGTTGTATCTTCGCCAATAATTGTCCAAAGTCCGAATTTCTTCCAACATTATGAAGCCCTTTTTATATATATTGATTCTGCATCAAAAGTTGAACATACGTATTTTTAAGTGAAATCGAGAAATTGACGTTTTAAGTTTCTGTTTCCAAATTCAAATGGTTGTATCTTCGCCAATAATTGTCCAAAGTCCGAATTTCTTTCAACATTATGAAGCCCTTTTTATATATATTGATTCTGCATCAAAAGTTGAAAATACGTATTTTGAAGTGAAATCGAGAAATTGACGTTTTAAGTTTCTGTTTCCAAATTCAAATGGTTGTATCTTCGCCAATAATTGTCCAAAGTCCGAATTTCTTTCAACATTATGAAGCCTTTTTATATATATTGATTCTGCATCAAAAGTTGAAAATACGTATTCTTGAAGTAAATTCGAGAAATTTACGTTTTAAGTTTCTGTTTCCAAATTCAAATGGTTGTATCTTTTCCAATAATTGTCCAAACTCCGAATTTCTTTCAACATTATGAAGCCCTTTTTATATATATTGATTCTGCATCAAAAGTTGAAAATACGTATTCTATGAAGTGAAATTCGAGAAATTGACGTTTTAAGTTTCTGTTTCCAAATTCAAATGGTTGTATCTTCGCCAATAATTGTCCAAAGTTCGAATTTCTTTCAACATTATGAAGCCCTTTTTATATATATTGATTCTGCATCAAAAGTTGAAAATACGTATTCTTTAAGTAAATTCGAGAAATTGACGTTTTAAGTTTCTGTTTCCAAATTCAAATGGTTGTATCTTCGCCAATAATTGTCCAAAGTCCGAATTTCTTTCAACATTATGAAGCCCTTTTTATATATATTGATTCTGCATCAAAAGTTGAAAATACGTATTTATGAAGTGAAATCGAGAAATTGACGTTTTAAGTTTCTGTTTCCAAATTCAAATGGTTGTATCTTCGCCAATAATTGTCAAAAGTCCGAATTTCTTTCAACATTATGAAGCCCTTTTTATATATATTGATTCTGCATCAAAAGTTGAAAATACGTATTCTTGAAGTAAATTCGAGAAATTGACGTTTTAAGTTTCTGTTTCCAAATTCAAATGGTTGTATCTTCGCCAATAATTGTCAAAAGTCGAATTTCTTTCAACATTATGAAGCCCTTTTTATATATATTGATTCTGCATCAAAAGTTGAAAATACGTATTCTTGAAGTAAATTCGAGAAATTTACGTTTTAAGTTTCTGTTTCCAAATTCAAATGGTTGTATCTTTGCCAATAATTGTCCAAAGTCCGAATTTCTTCCAACATTATGAAGCCCTTTTTATATATATTGATTCTGCATCAAAGTTGAAAATACGTTTTTATGAAATGAAATCGAGAAATTGACGTTTTGAGTTTCTGTTTCCAAATTCAAATGGTTGTATCTTCGCCAATAATTGTCCAAAGTCCGAATTTCTTTCAACATTATGAAGCCCTTTTTATATATATTGATTCTGCATCAAAAGTTGAAAATACGTATTTTTGAAGTGAAATCGAGAAATTGACGTTTTAAGTTTCTGTTTCCAAATTCAAATGGTTGTATCTTTGCCAATAATTGTCCAAAGTCGAATTTCTTCCAACATTATGAAGCCCTTATTTATATATATTGATTCTGCATCAAAAGTTGAAAATACGTATTTTTGAAGTGAAATCGAGAAATTGACGTTTTAAGTTTCTGTTTCCAAATTCAAATGGTTGTATCTTCGCCAATAATTGTCCAAACTCCGAATTTCTTTCAACATTATGAAGCCCTTTTATATATATTGATTCTGCATCAAAAGTTGAAAATACGTATTTTATAAGTGAAATTCGAGAAATTGACGTTTTGAGTTTCTGTTTCCAAATTCAAATGGTTGTATCTTCGCCAATAATTGCCCAAAGTCCGAATTTCTTTCAACATTATGAAGCCCTTTTTATATATATTGATTCTGCATCAAAAGTTGAAAATACGTATTCTTGAAGTGAAATTCGAGAAATTGACGTTTTAAGTTTCTGTTTCCAAATTCAAATGGTTGTATCTTCGCCAATAATTGTCCAAAGTCCGAATTTCTTCCAACATTATGAAGCCTTTTTATATATATTGATTCTGCATCAAAAGTTGAAAATACGTATTTTTGAAGTGAAATCGAGAAATTGACGTTTTAAGTTTCTGTTTCCAAATTCAAATGGTTGTATCTTCGCCAATAATTGTCCAAAGTCCGAATTTCTTCCAACATTATGAAGCCCTTTTTATATATATTGATTCTGCATCAAAAGTTGAAAATACGTTTTTTGAAATGAAATCGAGAAATTGACGTTTTAAGTTTCTGTTTCCAAATTCAAATGGTTGTATCTTCGCCAATAATTGTCCAAAGTCGAATTTCTTCCAACATTATGAAGCCCTTTTTATATATATTGATTCTGCATCAAAAGTTGAAAATACGTTTTTATGAAATGAAATCGAGAAATTGACGTTTTAAGTTTCTGTTTCCAAATTCAAATGGTTGTATCTTCGCCAATAATTGTCAAAAGTTCGAATTTCTTTCAACATTATGAAGCCCTTTTTATATATATTGATTCTGCATCAAAAGTTGAAAATACGTATTTTTGAAGTGAAATCGAGAAATTGACGTTTTAAGTTTCTGTTTCCAAATTCAAATGGTTGTATCTTCGCCAATAATTGTCCAAAGTCCGAATTTCTTCCAACATTATGAAGCCTTATTTATATATATTGATTCTGCATCAAAAGTTGAAAATACGTATTTTTGAAGTGAAATCGAGAAATTGACGTTTTAAGTTTCTGTTTCCAAATTCAAATGGTTGTATCTTCGCCAATAATTGTCCAAAGTCGAATTTCTTCCAACATTATGAAGCCCTTTTTATATATATTGATTCTGCATCAAAAGTTGAAAATACGTATTCTTTAAGTAAATTCGAGAAATTGACGTTTTGAGTTTCTGTTTCCAAATTCAAATGGTTGTATCTTCGCCAATAATTGTCCAAAGTCCGAATTTCTTTCAACATTATGAAGCCCTTTTTATATATATTGATTCTGCATCAAAAGTTGAAAATACGTATTTTTGAAGTGAAATCGAGAAATTGACGTTTTGAGTTTCTGTTTCCAAATTCAAATGGTTGTATCTTCGCCAATAATTGTCAAAAGTCGAATTTCTTTCAACATTATGAAGCCCTTATTTATATATATTGATTCTGCATCAAAAGTTGAAAATACGTATTCTTGAAGTGAAATTCGAGAAATTGACGTTTTAAGTTTCTGTTTCCAAATTCAAATGGTTGTATCTTCGCCAATAATTGTCCAAAGTCCGAATTTCTTTCAACATTATGAAGCCCTTTTTATATATATTGATTCTGCATCAAAAGTTGAAAATACGTATTCTATGAAGTGAAATTCGAGAAATTGACGTTTTAAGTTTCTGTTTCCAAATTCAAATGGTTGTATCTTCGCCAATAATTGTCCAAAGTCCGAATTTCTTCCAACATTATGAAGCCCTTTTTATATATATTGATTCTGCATCAAAAGTTGAAAATACGTTTTTATGAAATGAAATCGAGAAATTGACGTTTTGAGTTTCTGTTTCCAAATTCAAATGGTTGTATCTTCGCCAATAATTGCCCAAAGTCCGAATTTCTTTCAACATTATGAAGCCCTTTTTATATATATTGATTCTGCATCAAAAGTTGAAAATACGTATTTTTGAAGTGAAATCGAGAAATTGACGTTTTAAGTTTCTGTTTCCAAATTCAAATGGTTGTATCTTCGCCAATAATTGTCAAAAGTCCGAATTTCTTTCAACATTATGAAGCCCTTTTTATATATATTGATTCTGCATCAAAAGTTGAAAATACGTATTTTTGAAGTGAAATCGAGAAATTGACGTTTTAAGTTTCTGTTTCCAAATTCAAATGGTTGTATCTTCGCCAATAATTGTCCAAAGTCCGAATTTCTTCCAACATTATGAAGCCCTTTTTATATATATTGATTCTGCATCAAAAGTTGAAAATACGTATTTTTGAAGTGAAATCGAGAAATTGACGTTTTAAGTTTCTGTTTCCAAATTCAAATGGTTGTATCTTTTCCAATAATTGTCCAAAGTCCGAATTTCTTCCAACATTATGAAGCCCTTTTTATATATATTGATTCTGCATCAAAAGTTGAACATACGTTTTTATGAAATGAAATCGAGAAATTGACGTTTTGAGTTTCTGTTTCCAAATTCAAATGGTTGTATCTTCGCCAATAATTGCCCAAAGTCCGAATTTCTTCCAACATTATGAAGCCCTTTTTATATATATTGATTCTGCATCAAAAGTTGAAAATACGTTTTTTTGAAATGAAATCGAGAAATTGACGTTTTGAGTTTCTGTTTCCAAATTCAAATGGTTGTATCTTCGCCAATAATTGTCAAAAGTTCGAATTTCTTTCAACATTATGAAGCCCTTTTTATATATATTGATTCTGCATCAAAAGTTGAAAATACGTATTCTATGAAGTAAATTCGAGAAATTGACGTTTTAAGTTTCTGTTTCCAAATTCAAATGGTTGTATCTTCGCCAATAATTGCCCAAAGTCCGAATTTCTTCCAACATTATGAAGCCTTTTTATATATATTGATTCTGCATCAAAAGTTGAAAATACGTATTTTTGACGTGAAATCATGAAATTTACGTTTTAAGTTTCTGTTTCCAAATTCAAATGGTTGTATCTTTTCCAATAATTGTCCAAAGTCCGAATTTCTTCCAACATTATGAAGCCCTTTTTATATATATTGATTCTGCATCAAAAGTTGAAAATACGTTTTTTTGAAATGAAATCGAGAAATTGACGTTTTGAGTTTCTGTTTCCAAATTCAAATGGTTGTATCTTCGCCAATAATTGTCCAAAGTCCGAATTTCTTCCAACATTATGAAGCCCTTTTTATATATATTGATTCTGCATCAAAAGTTGAAAATACGTATTCTTGAAGTAAATTCGAGAAATTGACGTTTTAAGTTTCTGTTTCCAAATTCAAATGGTTGTATCTTTTCCAATAATTGTCCAAACCGAATTTCTTCAACATTATGAAGCCTTATTTATATGTATTGATTCTGCATCAAAAGTTGAAAATACGTATTTTTGATGTGAAATCGTGAAATTGACGTTTTAAGTTTCTGTTTCCAAATTCAAATGGTTGTATCTTTGCCAATAATTGTCCAAAGTCCGAATTTCTTCCAACATTATGAAGCCCTTTTTATATATATTGATTCTGCATCAAAAGTTGAAAATACGTTTTTATGAAATGAAATCGAGAAATTGACGTTTGGAGTTTCTGTTTCCAAATTCAAATGGTTGTATCTTCGCCAATAATTGCCCAAAGTCCGAATTTCTTCCAACATTATGAAGCCCTTTTTATATATATTGATTCTGCATCAAAAGTTGAACATACGTATTTTTGAAGTGAAATCGAGAAATTGACGTTTTAAGTTTCTGTTTCCAAATTCAAATGGTTGTATCTTCGCCAATAATTGTCCAAAGTCCGAATTTCTTCCAACATTATGAAGCCCTTTTTATATATATTGATTCTGCATCAAAAGTTGAAAATACGTATTTTGAAGTGAAATCGAGAAATTGACGTTTTAAGTTTCTGTTTCCAAATTCAAATGGTTGTATCTTCGCCAATAATTGTCCAAAGTCCGAATTTCTTTCAACATTATGAAGCCCTTTTTATATATATTGATTCTGCATCAAAAGTTGAAAATACGTATTCTTTAAGTGAAATTCGAGAAATTTACGTTTTGAGTTTCTGTTTCCAAATTCAAATGGTTGTATCTTCGCCAATAATTGTCCAAAGTTCGAATTTCTTCCAACATTATGAAGCCTTATTTATATATATTGATTCTGCATCAAAAGTTGAAAATACGTATTTTGATGTGAAATCGTGAAATTGACGTTTTAAGTTTCTGTTTCCAAATTCAAATGGTTGTATCTTTGCCAATAATTGTCCAAACTCCGAATTTCTTTCAACATTATGAAGCCCTTTTTATATATATTGATTCTGCATCAAAAGTTGAAAATACGTTTTTATGAAGTGAAATCGAGAAATTGACGTTTTGAGTTTCTGTTTCCAAATTCAAATGGTTGTATCTTCGCCAATAATTGTCCAAAGTCCGAATTTCTTCCAACATTATGAAGCCCTTTTTATATATATTGATTCTGCATCAAAAGTTGAAAATACGTATTTTTGAAGTGAAATCGATGAAATTTACGTTTTAAGTTTCTGTTTCCAAATTCAAATGGTTGTATCTTCTCCAATAATTGTCCAAAGTCCGAATTTCTTCCAACATTATGAAGCCCTTTTTATATATATTGATTCTGCATCAAAAGTTGAAAATACGTTTTTTGAAATGAAATCGAGAAATTGACGTTTTGAGTTTCTGTTTCCAAATTCAAATGGTTGTATCTTCGCCAATAATTGCCCAAAGTCCGAATTTCTTCCAACATTATGAAGCCCTTTTTATATAGATTGATTCTGCATCAAAAGTTGAAAATACGTTTTTTGAAATGAAATCGAGAAATTGACGTTTTGAGTTTCTGTTTCCAAATTCAAATGGTTGTATCTTCGCCAATAATTGTCCAAAGTCCGAATTTCTTCCAACATTATGAAGCCCTTTTTATATATATTGATTCTGCATCAAAGTTGAAAATACGTATTTATGAAGTGAAATCGAGAAATTGACGTTTTAAGTTTCTGTTTCCAAATTCAAATGGTTGTATCTTCGCCAATAATTGTCCAAAGTCCGAATTTCTTCCAACATTATGAAGCCCTTTTTATATATATTGATTCTGCATCAAAAGTTGAAAATACGTATTCTTGAAGTGAAATCGAGAAATTGACGTTTTAAGTTTCTGTTTCCAAATTCAAATGGTTGTATCTTCGCCAATAATTGTCCAAAGTCAATTTCTCAACATTATGAAGCCTTATTTATATATATTGATTCTGCATCAAAAGTTGAAAATACGTATTTTTGATGTGAAATCGTGGAATTTACGTTTTAAGTTTCTGTTTCCAAATTCAAATGGTTGTATCTTCGCCAATAATTGTCCAAAGTCCGAATTTCTTTCAACATTATGAAGCCCTTTTTATATATATTGATTCTGCATCAAAAGTTGAAAATACGTTTTTATGAAATGAAATCGAGAAATTGACGTTTTGAGTTTCTGTTTCCAAATTCAAATGGTTGTATCTTCGCCAATAATTGTCCAAAGTCCGAATTTCTTCCAACATTATGAAGCCCTTTTTATATATATTGATTCTGCATCAAAAGTTGAAAATACGTATTCTATTAAGTGAAATTCGAGAAATTGACGTTTTAAGTTTCTGTTTCCAAATTCAAATGGTTGTATCTTCGCCAATAATTGTCCAAAGTCCGAATTTCTTTCAACATTATGAAGCCTTATTTATATATATTGATTCTGCATCAAAGTTGAAAATACGTATTTTTGAAGTGAAATCGATGAAATTGACGTTTTAAGTTTCTGTTTCCAAATTCAAATGGTTGTATCTTCTCCAATAATTGTCCAAAGTCCGAATTTCTTCCAACATTATGAAGCCCTTTTTATATATATTGATTCTGCATCAAAAGTTGAAAATACGTATTTTTGAAGTGAAATCGAGAAATTGACGTTTTAAGTTTCTGTTTCCAAATTCAAATGGTTGTATCTTCGCCAATAATTGTCCAAAGTCCGAATTTCTTCCAACATTATGAAGCCCTTTTTATATATATTGATTCTGCATCAAAAGTTGAAAATACGTATTTTTGAAGTGAAATCGAGAAATTGACGTTTTAAGTTTCTGTTTCCAAATTCAAATGGTTGTATCTTCGCCAATAATTGTCCAAAGTCCGAATTTCTTCCAACATTATGAAGCCCTTTTTATATATATTGATTCTGCATCAAAAGTTGAAAATACGTATTTTATGAAGTGAAATTCGAGAAATTGACGTTTTAAGTTTCTGTTTCCAAATTCAAATGGTTGTATCTTCGCCAATAATTGCCCAAAGTCCGAATTTCTTCCAACATTATGAAGCCCTTTTTATATATATTGATTCTGCATCAAAAGTTGAAAATACGTATTTTTGAAGTGAAATCGAGAAATTGACGTTTTAAGTTTCTGTTTCCAAATTCAAATGGTTGTATCTTCGCCAATAATTGTCCAAAGTCGAATTTCTTTCAACATTATGAAGCCCTTTTTATATATATTGATTCTGCATCAAAAGTTGAAAATACGTATTCTTGAAGTGAAATCGAGAAATTGACGTTTTAAGTTTCTGTTTCCAAATTCAAATGGTTGTATCTTCGCCAATAATTGTCCAAAGTCCGAATTTCTTCCAACATTATGAAGCCCTTTTTATATATATTGATTCTGCATCAAAAGTTGAAAATACGTTTTTATGAAATGAAATCGAGAAATTGACGTTTTGAGTTTCTGTTTCCAAATTCAAATGGTTGTATCTTCGCCAATAATTGTCCAAAGTTCGAATTTCTTTCAACATTATGAAGCCCTTTTTATATATATTGATTCTGCATCAAAAGTTGAAAATACGTATTCTTGAAGTAAATTCGAGAAATTGACGTTTTAAGTTTCTGTTTCCAAATTCAAATGGTTGTATCTTCGCCAATAATTGTCCAAAGTCCGAATTTCTTTCAACATTATGAAGCCCTTTTTATATATATTGATTCTGCATCAAAAGTTGAAAATACGTATTCTTGAAGTGAAATTCGAGAAATTGACGTTTTAAGTTTCTGTTTCCAAATTCAAATGGTTGTATCTTCGCCAATAATTGTCCAAAGTCGAATTTCTTCCAACATTATGAAGCCCTTTTTATATATATTGATTCTGCATCAAAAGTTGAAAATACGTATTTTTAAGTGAAATCGAGAAATTGACGTTTTAAGTTTCTGTTTCCAAATTCAAATGGTTGTATCTTCGCCAATAATTGTCCAAAGTCCGAATTTCTTCCAACATTATGAAGCCCTTTTTATATATATTGATTCTGCATCAAAAGTTGAAAATACGTATTTTTGAAGTGAAATCGAGAAATTGACGTTTTAAGTTTCTGTTTCCAAATTCAAATGGTTGTATCTTCTCCAATAATTGTCCAAAGTCCGAATTTCTTCCAACATTATGAAGCCTTATTTATATATATTGATTCTGCATCAAAAGTTGAAAATACGTATTTTTGATGTGAAATCGTGAAATTTACGTTTTAAGTTTCTGTTTCCAAATTCAAATGGTTGTATCTTTTCCAATAATTGTCCAAAGTCCGAATTTCTTCCAACATTATGAAGCCCTTTTTATATATATTGATTCTGCATCAAAAGTTGAAAATACGTTTTTATGAAATGAAATCGAGAAATTGACGTTTTGAGTTTCTGTTTCCAAATTCAAATGGTTGTATCTTCGCCAATAATTGTCCAAAGTCCGAATTTCTTTCAACATTATGAAGCCCTTTTTATATATATTGATTCTGCATCAAAAGTTGAAAATACGTATTCTTGAAGTGAAATCGAGAAATTGACGTTTTAAGTTTCTGTTTCCAAATTCAAATGGTTGTATCTTCGCCAATAATTGTCCAAAGTCCGAATTTCTTTCAACATTATGAAGCCCTTTTTATATATATTGATTCTGCATCAAAAGTTGAAAATACGTATTCTTTAAGTGAAATCGAGAAATTGACGTTTTAAGTTTCTGTTTCCAAATTCAAATGGTTGTATCTTCGCCAATAATTGTCCAAAGTCCGAATTTCTTCCAACATTATGAAGCCTTATTTATATATATTGATTCTGCATCAAAAGTTGAAAATACGTATTTTTGAAGTGAAATCGAGAAATTGACGTTTTAAGTTTCTGTTTCCAAATTCAAATGGTTGTATCTTCGCCAATAATTGTCCAAATCGAATTTCTTCAACATTATGAAGCCTTTTTATATATGATTCTGCTCATAAGTTGAAAATACGTTTTTATGAAATGAAATCGAGAAATTGACGTTTGGAGTTTCTGTTTCCAAATTCAAATGGTTGTATCTTCGCCAATAACTGCCCAAAGTCCGAATTTCTTCCAACATTATGAAGCCCTTTTTATATACATTGATTCTGCATCAAAAGTTGAACATACGTTTTTATTAAATGAAATCGAGAAATTGACGTTTTGAGTTTCTGTTTCCAAATTCAAATGGTTGTATCTTCGCCAATAATTGCCCAAAGTCCGAATTTCTTCCAACATTATTAAGCCTTATTTATATAGATTGATTCTGCATCAAAGTTGAAAATACGTATTTTTGACGTGAAATCATGAAATTTACGTTTTAAGTTTGTTTTTCCAAATTCAAATGGTTGTATCTTTTCCAATAATTGTCCAAACTCCGAATTTCTTCCAACATTATGAAGCCCTTTTTATATACATTGATTCTGCATCAAAAGTTGAACATACGTTTTTATTAAATGAAATCGAGAAATTGACGTTTTGAGTTTCTGTTTCCAAATTCAAATGGTTGTATCTTCGCCAATAATTGCCCAAAGTCCGAATTTCTTCCAACATTATGAAGCCTTTTTATATAATTGATTCTGCATCAAAGTTGAAAATACGTATTTTTGACGTGAAATCGTGTAGTTAAGTTTGTGTTTCCAAATTCAAATGGTTGTATCTTTCCAATAATTGTCAAACTTTCAACATTATGAAGCCTTATTTATATGTATTGATTCTGCATCAAAAGTTGAAAATACGTATTTTTGATGTGAAATCGTGGAATTTACGTTTTAAGTTTGTGTTTCCAAATTCAAATGGTTGTATCTTTTCCAATAATTGTCCAAACTCCGAATTTCTTCCAACATTATGAAGCCCTTTTTATATATATTGATTCTGCATCATAAGTTGAAAATACGTTTTTATGAAATGAAATCGAGAAATTGACGTTTGGAGTTTCTGTTTCCAAATTCAAATGGTTGTATCTTCGCCAATAACTGCCCAAAGTCCGAATTTCTTCCAACATTATGAAGCCCTTTTTATATATATTGATTCTGCATCAAAAGTTGAAAATACGTTTTTATTAAATGAAATCGAGAAATTGACGTTTTAAGTTTCTGTTTCCAAATTCAAATGGTTGTATCTTCGCCAATAATTGCCCAAAGTCCGAATTTCTTCCAACATTATTAAGCCTTATTTATATAGATTGATTCTGCATCAAAAGTTGAAAATACGTATTTTTGATGTGAAATCGATGAAATTTACGTTTTAAGTTTGTGTTTCCAAATTCAAATGGTTGTATCTTTTCCAATAATTGTCCAAACTCCGAATTTCTTCCAACATTATGAAGCCCTTTTTATATATATTGATTCTGCATCATAAGTTGAAAATACGTTTTTATGAAATGAAATCGAGAAATTGACGTTTGGAGTTTCTGTTTCCAAATTCAAATGGTTGTATCTTCGCCAATAACTGCCCAAAGTCCGAATTTCTTCCCACATTATGAAGCCCTTTTTATATACATTGATTCTGCATCAAAAGTTGAACATACGTTTTTATTAAATGAAATCGAGAAATTGACGTTTTGAGTTTCTGTTTCCAAATTCAAATGGTTGTATCTTCGCCAATAATTGTCCAAAGTCCGAATTTCTTCCAACATTATGAAGCCTTATTTATATAGATTGATTCTGCATCAAAGTTGAAAATACGTATTTTTGATGTGAAATCGTGAAATTGACGTTTTAAGTTTCTGTTTCCAAATTCAAATGGTTGTATCTTTTCCAATAATTGTCCAAACTCCGAATTTCTTCCAACATTATGAAGCCCTTTTTATATATATTGATTCTGCATCAAAAGTTGAAAATACGTTTTTATGAAGTGAAATCGAGAAATTGACGTTTTAAGTTTCTGTTTCCAAATTCAAATGGTTGTATCTTCGCCAATAATTGTCCAAAGTCGAATTTCTTCCTTATTTATATATATTGATTCTGCATCAAAAGTTGAAAATACGTATTTTTGAAGTGAAATCGAGAAATTTACGTTTTAAGTTTCTGTTTCCAAATTCAAATGGTTGTATCTTCGCCAATAATTGTCCAAAGTCCGAATTTCTTCCAACATTATGAAGCCCTTTTTATATATATTGATTCTGCATCAAAAGTTGAAAATACGTATTTTTGAAGTGAAATCGAGAAATTGACGTTTTAAGTTTCTGTTTCCAAATTCAAATGGTTGTATCTTCGCCAATAATTGTCCAAAGTCCGAATTTCTTCCAACATTATGAAGCCCTTTTTATATATATTGATTCTGCATCAAAAGTTGAAAATACGTATTCTTGAAGTGAAATCGAGAAATTGACGTTTTAAGTTTCTGTTTCCAAATTCAAATGGTTGTATCTTCGCCAATAATTGTCCAAAGTCGAATTTCTTCCAACATTATGAAGCCCTTTTTATATATATTGATTCTGCATCAAAAGTTGAAAATACGTATTTTTGAAGTGAAATCGAGAAATTGACGTTTTAAGTTTCTGTTTCCAAATTCAAATGGTTGTATCTTCGCCAATAATTGTCCAAAGTCCGAATTTCTTTCAACATTATGAAGCCCTTTTTATATATATTGATTCTGCATCAAATGTGAAAATACGTATTTTAAGTAAATCGAGAAATTGACGTTTTAAGTTTCTGTTTCCAAATTCAAATGGTTGTATCTTCGCCAATAATTGTCCAAAGTCCGAATTTCTTCCAACATTATGAAGCCCTTTTTATATATATTGATTCTGCATCAAAAGTTGAAAATACGTATTCTTGAAGTGAAATCGAGAAATTGACGTTTTAAGTTTCTGTTTCCAAATTCAAATGGTTGTATCTTCGCCAATAATTGTCCAAAGTCCGAATTTCTTCCAACATTATGAAGCCCTTTTTATATATATTGATTCTGCATCAAAAGTTGAAAATACGTATTTATTAAATGAAATCGAGAAATTGACGTTTTAAGTTTCTGTTTCCAAATTCAAATGGTTGTATCTTCGCCAATAATTGTCCAAAGTCCGAATTTCTTCCAACATTATGAAGCCCTTTTTATATATATTGATTCTGCATCAAAAGTTGAAAATACGTATTCTTGAAGTGAAATTCGAGAAATTGACGTTTTAAGTTTCTGTTTCCAAATTCAAATGGTTGTATCTTCGCCAATAATTGTCCAAAGTCCGAATTTCTTTCAACATTATGAAGCCCTTTTTATATATATTGATTCTGCATCAAAAGTTGAAAATACGTATTCTTGAAGTGAAATTCGAGAAATTTACGTTTTAAGTTTCTGTTTCCAAATTCAAATGGTTGTATCTTCGCCAATAATTGTCCAAAGTCCGAATTTCTTTCAACATTATGAAGCCCTTTTTATATATATTGATTCTGCATCAAAAGTTGAAAATACGTATTTTTAAGTGAAATCGAGAAATTGACGTTTTAAGTTTCTGTTTCCAAATTCAAATGGTTGTATCTTCGCCAATAATTGTCAAAAGTTCGAATTTCTTTCAACATTATGAAGCCCTTTTTATATATATTGATTCTGCATCAAAAGTTGAAAATACGTATTTTTGAAGTGAAATCGAGAAATTGACGTTTTAAGTTTCTGTTTCCAAATTCAAATGGTTGTATCTTCGCCAATAATTGTCCAAAGTCCGAATTTCTTCCAACATTATGAAGCCTTATTTATATAGATTGATTCTGCATCAAAAGTTGAAAATACGTATTTTTGAAGTGAAATCGAGAAATTGACGTTTTAAGTTTCTGTTTCCAAATTCAAATGGTTGTATCTTCGCCAATAATTGTCCAAAGTCCGAATTTCTTCCAACATTATGAAGCCCTTTTTATATATATTGATTCTGCATCAAAAGTTGAAAATACGTATTTTATGAAGTGAAATCGAGAAATTGACGTTTTAAGTTTCTGTTTCCAAATTCAAATGGTTGTATCTTCGCCAATAATTGTCCAAAGTTCGAATTTCTTTCAACATTATGAAGCCCTTTTTATATATATTGATTCTGCATCAAAAGTTGAAAATACGTATTCTTGAAGTAAATTCGAGAAATTGACGTTTTAAGTTTCTGTTTCCAAATTCAAATGGTTGTATCTTCGCCAATAATTGTCCAAAGTTCGAATTTCTTTCAACATTATGAAGCCCTTTTTATATATATTGATTCTGCATCAAAAGTTGAAAATACGTATTCTTGAAGTAAATTCGAGAAATTGACGTTTTAAGTTTCTGTTTCCAAATTCAAATGGTTGTATCTTCGCCAATAATTGTCCAAAGTTCGAATTTCTTTCAACATTATGAAGCCCTTTTTATATATATTGATTCTGCATCAAAAGTTGAAAATACGTATTTTATAAGTAAATTCGAGAAATTGACGTTTTAAGTTTCTGTTTCCAAATTCAAATGGTTGTATCTTCGCCAATAATTGCCCAAAGTCCGAATTTCTTCCAACATTATGAAGCCTTATTTATATATATTGATTCTGCATCAAAAGTTGAAAATACGTATTTTTGAAGTAAATCGAGAAATTGACGTTTTAAGTTTCTGTTTCCAAATTCAAATGGTTGTATCTTCGCCAATAATTGTCCAAAGTCCGAATTTCTTCCAACATTATGAAGCCTTTTTATATATATTGATTCTGCATCAAAAGTTGAAAATACGTTTTTTGAAATGAAATCGAGAAATTGACGTTTGGAGTTTCTGTTTCCAAATTCAAATGGTTGTATCTTCGCCAATAATTGCCCAAAGTCCGAATTTCTTCCAACATTATGAAGCCCTTTTTATATATATTGATTCTGCATCAAAAGTTGAACATACGTATTTTTGAAGTGAAATCGAGAAATTGACGTTTTAAGTTTCTGTTTCCAAATTCAAATGGTTGTATCTTCGCCAATAATTGTCCAAAGTCCGAATTTCTTCCAACATTATGAAGCCCTTTTTATATATATTGATTCTGCATCAAAAGTTGAAAATACGTTTTTATTAAATGAAATCGAGAAATTGACGTTTTAAGTTTCTGTTTCCAAATTCAAATGGTTGTATCTTCGCCAATAATTGCCCAAAGTCCGAATTTCTTCCAACATTATTAAGCCTTATTTATATAGATTGATTCTGCATCAAAAGTTGAAAATACGTATTTTTGATGTGAAATCGTGAAATTTACGTTTTAAGTTTGTGTTTCCAAATTCAAATGGTTGTATCTTTTCCAATAATTGTCCAAACTCCGAATTTCTTCCAACATTATGAAGCCCTTTTATATATATTGATTCTGCATCAAAAGTTGAAAATACGTTTTTATGAAATGAAATCGAGAAATTGACGTTTTGAGTTTCTGTTTCCAAATTCAAATGGTTGTATCTTCGCCAATAATTGTCCAAAGTCCGAATTTCTTCCAACATTATGAAGCCCTTTTTATATATATTGATTCTGCATCAAAAGTTGAAAATACGTATTTTTGAAGTGAAATCGAGAAATTGACGTTTTAAGTTTCTGTTTCCAAATTCAAATGGTTGTATCTTCGCCAATAATTGTCCAAAGTCGAATTTCTTCAACATTATGAAGCCTTATTTATATATATTGATTCTGCATCAAAAGTTGAAAATACGTATTCTTGAAGTGAAATCGAGAAATTGACGTTTTAAGTTTCTGTTTCCAAATTCAAATGGTTGTATCTTCGCCAATAATTGTCCAAAGCTCGAATTTCTTTCAACATTATGAAGCCCTTTTTATATATATTGATTCTGCATCAAAAGTTGAAAATACGTATTCTTGAAGTAAATTCGAGAAATTGACGTTTTAAGTTTCTGTTTCCAAATTCAAATGGTTGTATCTTCGCCAATAATTGTCAAAAGTCGAATTTCTTTCAACATTATGAAGCCCTTTTTATATATATTGATTCTGCATCAAAAGTTGAAAATACGTATTCTTGAAGTGAAATTCGAGAAATTGACGTTTTAAGTTTCTGTTTCCAAATTCAAATGGTTGTATCTTCGCCAATAATTGTCCAAAGTCGAATTTCTTTCAACATTATGAAGCCCTTTTTATATATATTGATTCTGCATCATAAGTTGAAAATACGTATTTTTGAAATGAAATCGAGAAATTGACGTTTTAAGTTTCTGTTTCCAAATTCAAATGGTTGTATCTTCGCCAATAATTGTCCAAAGTCCGAATTTCTTCCAACATTATGAAGCCCTTTTTATATATATTGATTCTGCATCAAAAGTTGAAAATACGTTTTTTTAAATGAAATCGAGAAATTGACGTTTTGAGTTTCTGTTTCCAAATTCAAATGGTTGTATCTTCGCCAATAATTGTCCAAAGTCCGAATTTCTTCCAACATTATGAAGCCCTTATTTATATAGATTGATTCTGCATCAAAAGTTGAAAATACGTATTTTTGATGTGAAATCGATGAAATTGACGTTTTAAGTTTGTGTTTCCAAATTCAAATGGTTGTATCTTTTCCAATAATTGTCCAAACTCCGAATTTCTTCCAACATTATGAAGCCCTTTTTATATATATTGATTCTGCATCAAAAGTTGAAAATACGTTTTTATGAAATGAAATCGAGAAATTGACGTTTTGAGTTTCTGTTTCCAAATTCAAATGGTTGTATCTTCGCCAATAATTGTCCAAAGTCCGAATTTCTTCCAACATTATGAAGCCCTTTTTATATATATTGATTCTGCATCAAAAGTTGAAAATACGTATTTTTGAAGTGAAATCGTGAAATTTACGTTTTAAGTTTCTGTTTCCAAATTCAAATGGTTGTATCTTTGCCAATAATTGTCCAAAGTCCGAATTTCTTCCAACATTATGAAGCCCTTTTTATATATATTGATTCTGCATCAAAAGTTGAAAATACGTATTTTTGAAGTGAAATCGAGAAATTGACGTTTTAAGTTTCTGTTTCCAAATTCAAATGGTTGTATCTTCGCCAATAACTGCCCAAAGTCCGAATTTCTTCCAACATTATGAAGCCCTTTTTATATATATTGATTCTGCATCAAAAGTTGAAAATACGTTTTTTAAATGAAATCGAGAAATTGACGTTTTAAGTTTCTGTTTCCAAATTCAAATGGTTGTATCTTCGCCAATAATTGCCCAAAGTCCGAATTTCTTCCAACATTATGAAGCCCTTTTTATATAGATTGATTCTGCATCAAAAGTTGAAAATACGTTTTTATGAAATGAAATCGAGAAATTGACGTTTTGAGTTTCTGTTTCCAAATTCAAATGGTTGTATCTTCGCCAATAATTGTCCAAAGTCCGAATTTCTTTCAACATTATGAAGCCCTTATTTATATATATTGATTCTGCATCAAAAGTTGAAAATACGTATTTTTGAAGTGAAATCGAGAAATTGACGTTTTAAGTTTCTGTTTCCAAATTCAAATGGTTGTATCTTCTCCAATAATTGTCCAAAGTCCGAATTTCTTCCAACATTATGAAGCCCTTTTTATATATATTGATTCTGCATCAAAAGTTGAAAATACGTTTTTATTAAATGAAATCGAGAAATTGACGTTTTGAGTTTCTGTTTCCAAATTCAAATGGTTGTATCTTCGCCAATAATTGCCCAAAGTCCGAATTTCTTCCAACATTATGAAGCCTTATTTATATATATTGATTCTGCATCAAAGTTGAACATACGTATTTTGAGTGAAATCGTGAAATTGACGTGTTAAGTTTGTGTTTCCAAATTCAAATGGTTGTATCTTTTCCAATAATTGTCCAAACTTTCAACATTATGAAGCCTTATTTATATGTATTGATTCTGCATCAAAAGTTGAAAATACGTATTTTTGATGTGAAATCGTGGAATTTACGTTTTAAGTTTGTGTTTCCAAATTCAAATGGTTGTATCTTTTCCAATAATTGTCCAAAGTCCGAATTTCTTCCAACATTATGAAGCCCTTTTTATATATATTGATTCTGCATCAAAAGTTGAAAATACGT
>JAWNMP010000219.1:5000-10000 GCA_035043875.1 Drosophila paucipuncta
TAATATTTTAAACAACTCTAGTGATTTGCTTTTTTACTTTTAGACATTTTAAAATTTTTTGTTTTTTTCCCGCCACTTTGCAAATCCATGGAATCCTCCCAAATGGCGTCATCCTATAGCTATTCTTCCAACTATTCATTCTCCACAACCACTCAGGTAATTTTTAATATTCTTTTTGTTTCTACATAACTCAACATGCTCTATAACATTGCTCTTGTGAAAGTTTCTCCAATTCGAATGCTTTTCTCAAATTATTTTTTGCACTTGTTAATAAAATGATAGGAAAAGAGACTATAATTTAACAATCAAAATGTGATGACCAACATTGTAAACGAAGAGTAAGTATAACATGTATGAGTAAAATAACACATATAGTTTCTTTTCCTGCATCCGAAACGTCTACTTGAAGAGGGGATGTAACTTGAAGTTTCGAAAAAAAATACATAGTTTACCAAATTGAAGCTCGACACAAGATAGTAGCATGACTACTTACTAATACCATGTTCTACCCCACGCTTATCCTCTATCGATTGATATATTGAAAGTATATGCGAATATTCATTACCCAGCTTCAAGTCGGAACAACATGTATCGAGCTTTTTCTCCCCCAACTATTACACAACTTGATGCAAGCAGTAACTAATCGATAAAACAACCACTCTCCATACACATACGCTATCAAGTTCTCCATCCAGAAATACACATCCACTCAGCCTACATCAACCTTCAGTCAACTTGAAAAATTCAATAAACTTCGAAATTCTTCAAGTTCGACGGCTCATTCGGAAGAGCGAAAAAATGTCTACCCAGGCATGTCCATACCCACACAACCACACAAACATTGTCGGAATGAATAAACAAGAGTAGTTTAAAGCGGCAGTCCTCGATTCAAAGTAGTCGTCGAGATCGAACTCTTATCGAGTCCAGTCGACGCCCAACAAAATCAATATTCGTTCAACTTCCAAACACTCTTTCCAATATTAAAATTATATACAGACTCCAACTACTCATGAATCACATATATCCTGCATCACCGTAACATCCTCAACAAGTTCATATTTTGGTCCAATACATGTCACAACTTCACATTCACGGTTTCAGGTGAGTGTGGGGTATGGAGTGTGGAGTACGAACAGGAACATATTAAAATTATTGTATCATTTAACCCCCATGTAGCATATATATTCGGAATCACCGTTGAATGATGTATACGAATATATCATTGTACATTGTTGTTTAGTTTGTATTTTAATTTTTAATCTGAGATAGTAACAAATTATACCCTAAATGACTCATTTCAAGTTAAAAAATGAAAATCCAAATTATATTTTCGAATGCACATGTACTATGCTTACACTCACTCATCACAAAAAAACTGTTAAAATACGCATACGTATTCCAATATTTACATGCACACAAGCCCCGTCGCCATTATAATTGATCACCAATGTACCTCCAAAACACAACTACACAAGCACTAACTGACCAAATATAATGGCGAAACATGTATAACACACGTCCTGCACAGCATATTCTTGATAGATGCATGTTCAGCCTATGTCCTCTATCCATCTCACTTCACGTCCCACTACGATATAGTATGATACCCTATGATACCCTATGATACACAGCGATACAAACCAACCCGAACTCATTCAATGCACATCCTACACTTGAAAATAACATACCCACAAAACATATATTTCTGAATCACCACAAAATTCCAAGCAATATCGTATTTCACTATCTGGTCACATAAAATATTTTTTCTCCCTTGACTCGCCACTTGCACTCAGTGTTCATTCGCCTCATGTAGTGCCTCTCCCCACGGATATGCCGATCTAGCCGAAGTGAGTATAGTATTGTGTATATAATGTATATATATTATGAAACTAGATGTAATGATGAAGAGTATGCTGCTAGTGTATATGTTATCAGCCTTATATCTATCTTTGCCTCTGCGTGGTAGTTGATATTTCCTCAAACGTGACCAAATTTCCCCCAAGATATCAAAAAACAACAACATCATAAACCCATATATATTATGATATCAAATTGTAGAGGAACATGTAAGGAACTGTAACAATAAATTGTATGATCAAATATTATTTCAAATTGTGTAATCGGAAAAAACATTATGATACATACAAAAACATGTTACTCTTACAAAAAGTATAAAACATAGTTTACTCATACAATAATCAAATGTTATTCAGTAACTGAAGATCTTACAAAAATGTATTTTACTCTCATATTAAAATATGTTCAATAGTGTCTAGTCAATTCGTCTTTCTTTATTTTTATATACCCACTTTATGTATACATTATCCAAAAACAAAAACACACAAAACTAATTTAACAAATATATATAATTATGAAATGCAAATAAATATCTTTTCTGTCAAAAAGTCCAACAAATACACTCTTCAACTCTTCTTACTTACATTCTTCTCCCAAAAGTACTATTTTTTGTTCCCAAAATATCTTCTCTATATTTATGAATAAAATAGGTGCACTCTATCTTGTTATTGTGCAATTTCTTGTGCCACCCTACTGATCACGCGATGAAAAAAAAATGACTTGTGTTTTTTTTCGTTTTTCGGGGGTCAGAAAAACCTGCTTCCTAACAGGGGGGGGGGTCCCATATAAAGAGGCGCTTGCCGCCTCACAAAGGCTTCGAAAAAGGGGGGGAGGGGGTTCGGGGGTGCTTCGATTGCTTCGATGCTTCGAATGCTTCCTGCTGCCTGGGGAGGGGGGAAAGTAAGCGTAGCGAATGAATAAAACAGAGCAATGAGAGAGGCGCAGTCGATCATATGGGGTACATTCACAGCGCACAAGTAAAATTGCACCGACGCAGAATGCACATAAATAAATACACAGCATAAACATACAAGCTACTCCACAGTCATTCCATTCACGCACACAAATATCTTTGCATCGCACGGAAAAACTAAAAAGCTAACGAGTATATTACATACACCAAGCATTCGACTCATCATCAAACACCCCGTATACTATCTATAACACTCTCCAAACATATAGGGAATATCATAACCTGGATAAATCTCAAGAATTCGTAGTACAATGACCACTCACACAAGCACAATACCCGGTTGAAATAAACTAGTAATCAAGTCGTCTACAAGCGATACACAAGGAAAATATACTACCAATCAACCTAACAACCACGCAAACTAACACATATGACCACTACACGTCAACAATCATATATACCAGCACGTGGAACAATCAATCGCTCTCTGACAACAAGTGTTGACATATCAAAAGCTATAATAAATGTAGCATAAACATTCCTCACACACCAAACATTACAGAACGGGTTCAGGCTTAGAGGCGTTCAGCCCTTACCCTAAACATGGCAGCTTCGCGGCATTGCCCACTCGGGCAACCGCCTGTACCGATGATGTCAACCGATTGTTCCTCTCGTACTAGATCGGATTACTGTAGTGATGTGCTTAGTGCTATGATAATAAACATTATCAGTAGGGTAAAACTAACCTGTCTCACGACGGTCTAAACCCAGCTCACGTTCCCTTGCATGGGTGAACAATCCAACGCTTGGTGAATTTTGCTTCACAATGATAGGAAGAGCCGACATCGAAGGATCAAAAAGCGACGTCGCTATGAACGCTTGGCCGCCACAAGCCAGTTATCCCTATGGTAACTTTTCTGACACCTCTTGTTAAAAACTCTTTAAACCAAAAGGATCGATAGGCCGAGCTTTTGCTGTCCCTGTGTGTACTGAACACCGAGATCAAGTCAGCATTTGCCCTTTTGCTCTATGTGTGGTTTCTGTCCGCACTGAGCTGGCCTTGGGACACCTCCGTTATTATTTGAGAGATGTACCGCCCCAGTCAAACTCCCTACCTGGCAATGTCCTTGAATTGGATCATACCTGAGTAATTGGAGTTATACCAAATTTTTAAATCAAAAATACATTACTGCATTTTCTTATTAAAGAATTTGTTTGCGATTATATAACAAACTCGTGATACTTTGATCAAGAAGCTTGCATCAAAACCCAATACCATAAGATATAATAAATACATCCGTATAATGGCTAGGAAATGATACACGTTCCATTTAATCAAGTAAGTAAGGAAACAATAAGAGTAGTGGTATTTCATTGTCGATACCAAACCGAAGTCTAATATCTCCCACTTATTCTACACCTCTTATGTCTCCTTACACTGCCAGATTAGAGTCAAGCTCAAAAGGGTCTTCTTTCCCCGCTAATTATTCCAAGCCCGTTCCCTTGGCTGTGGTTTCGCTAGATAGTAGATAGGGACAGTAGGAATCTCGTTAATCCATTCATGCGCGTCACTAATTAGATGACGAGGCATTTGGCTACCTTAAGAGAGTCATAGTTACTCCCGCCGTTGACCCGCGCTTACTTGAATTTCTTCACTTTGACATTCAGAGCACTGGGCAGAAATCACATTGTGTCAACACCCGCTAGGGCCATCACAATGCTTTGTTTTAATTAGACAGTCGGATTCCCCAAGTCCGTGCCAGTTCTGAATTGATTGTTAATTGATAATCGTTATAATTTAAAAGAACTAATCAGTTGCCCAATTAGTATTCTTAAAAATTTTAGCAAGAAAGTTCCACAATTGGCTACGTAACTAACTATCCGGGGAACAAGAATCTACCATAAATGATAGAAACTCTATTTACCCAGAACGAGCACATAAACCATGTTATTGTTTCCCAATCAAGCCCGACTATCTCAATCTTCAGAGCCAATCCTTATCCCGAAGTTACGGATCTAATTTGCCGACTTCCCTTACCTACATTATTCTATCGACTAGAGACTCTTCACCTTGGAGACCAGCTGCGGATATTGGTACGGCCTGTTGAGAAGTTTGCGTATCCCCACCATAAATTTTCAAGGTCCGAGGAGAAAATATCGACACAACAGTATATGTCATGCTCTTCTAGCCCATCTACCATATCTCTCTGCGAAAGACTTCCATGGT
>JAWNMP010000219.1:15000-20411 GCA_035043875.1 Drosophila paucipuncta
GCTATACATATACAGCACCAGAATGTGCAATAATACACACTCCTATAGGAAACAAGTATACTCGTGATGTTGAACAGCTGAATGGTTCATCACCAAGACAGACTCATCATTTTCTATTCACCTTCTTTCCTAATGTTATACCCCCCTCCCACTCCCCGAGGAATCTTTTCAAAGTAACCCCCCAAAAATACACTAAAACATGGTTTATTTTTAATGTTTGATATTATAATTTAGTAAAATATAACTTGTTATATATTTTCTGACTGTAAATAATATTTTAAACAACTCTAGTGATTTGCTTTTTTTACTTTTCGACATTTTAGAATTTTTGTTTTTTTCCCGCCACTTCGCAAATCCGTGGAATCCTCCCAAATGGCGTCATCCTATAGCTATTCTTCCAACTATTCATTCTCCACAACCACTCAGGTAATTTTTAATATTCTTTTTGTTTCTTACATAACTCAACATGCTCTATAACATTGCTCTTGTGAAAGTTTCTTCAATTCGAATGCTTTTCTCAAATTATTTTTTGCACTTGTTAATAAAATGGTAGGAAAAGAGACTATAATTTAACAATCAAAATGTGATGACCAACATTGTAAACGAAGAGTAAGTATAACATGTATGAGTAAAATAACACATATAGTTTCTTTTCCTGCCTCCGAAACGTCATACTTGAAGAGGGATGTAACTTGAAGTTTCGAATAAAAATACATAGTTTACCAAATTCAAGCTCGACACAAGATAGTAGCATGACTACTTACTAATACCATGTTCTACCCCACGTTATCCTCTATCGATTGATATATTGAAAGTATATGCGACTATTCTATTACCCAACTTCAAGTCGGCACAACATGTATCGGCTTTTTTCTCCCCCAAACTATTACACAACTTGATGCACGCAGTAACTAAGCGATAAAACAACCACTCTACATACACACATACGCTATCAAGTTCTCCATCCAGAAATACACATCCACCCAGCCTACATCAACCTTCAGTCAACTTGAAAAATTCAATAAACTTCGAAATTCTTCAAGTTCGACGGCTCATTCGGAAGAGCGAAAAAATGTCTACCCAGGCATGTCCATACCCACACAACCACACAAACATTGTCGGAATGAATAAACAAGAGTAGTTTAAAGCGGCAGTCCTCGATTCAAAGTAGTCGTCGAGATCGAACTCTTATCGAGTCCATTCGACACCCAACAAAATACAATATTCGTTCAACTTCCAAACACTCTTTCCAATATTAAAATTATATACAGACTCCAACTACTCATGAAACACATATATCCTGCATCACCGTAACATCCTCAACAAGTTCATATTTTGGTCCAATACATGTCACAACTTCACATTCACGGTTTAAGTGAGTGTGGGGTATGGAGTGTGGAGTACGAACAGGAACATATTAAAATTATTGTATCATTTAAACCCCCATATAGCATATATATTCGGAATCACCGTTGAATGATGTATACGAATATATCATTGTAATTGTTGTTTAGTTTGTATTTTAATTTTAATCTGAGATAGTAACAAATTATACCCTAAACGACTCATTTCAAGTTAAAAATGAAAATCCAAATTATATTTTCGAATGCACATGTACTATGCTTACACTCGCACTCATCACAAAAAAACTGTTTAAAATACGCATACGTATTCCAATATTTACGCACAAAGCCCCGTCGCCATTATAATTGATCACCAATGTACCTCCAAAACACAACTACACAAGCACCAACTTACCAAATATAATGGCGAAACATGTATAACACACGTCCTGAATCTGCAACAGTAAATTCTGATAGATATGCTCAGCCTATGTCCTCTACTCATCTCCACTTCACGTCCCACTCGATATAGTATGATACCCTATGATACCCTATGATACACAGCGATGCACAGCCCACCCGAACTCATTCTATCCACATCCTACACTTGAAAATAACATACCCACAAAATATATATTTCTGGAATCACCACAAAATTCTAAGCAATATCATATTTCATTGTCATGGCCACATAAAATATTTTTCTCCCTTGACTCGCCACTCGGCCTCAGTGTTCATTCCCTCATGTAGTGCCTCTCCCCCACAGATATGTCGATCTAGCTCAAAGTCAGTACAGTATTGTGTATATAATGTATATATATTATGAAACTAGATGTAATGATGAAGAGTATGCTGCTAGTGTATATGTTATCAGCCTTATATCTATCTTTGCCTCGCGTGGTAGTAGATATTTCCTCAAAACGTGACCAAATTCCTCCCTCAAGATATCAAAAAACAACAACATCATAAACCCATATATATTATGATATCAAATTGTAGAGGAACATGTAAGGAACTCGTAACAATAAATTGTATGATCAAATATTATTTTCAAATTGTGTAATCGGAAATAAACATTATGATACATACAAAAACATGTTTTACTCTTACAAAAAGTATAAAACATAGTTTACTCATACAATAATCAAATGTTATTCAGTAACTGAAGATCTACACAAAAATGTATTTTACTCTCATATAAAATAAAATATGTTCAAGTAGTGTCTAGTCAATTCGTCTTTCTTTATTTTTATATACCCACTTTATGTATACATTATCCAAAAACAAAAACACACAAAACTAATTTAACAAATATATATAATTATGAAAACACAAATAAATATCTTTCCTGTCAAAAAAGTCAAACAAATACACTTTTCAACTCTTCTTACTTACATTCTTTCTCCCAAAAGTATTATTTTTTCTTCCCAAAATATCTTCTCTATCTTTATGAATAAAATAGGTGCACTCTATCTTGTTATTGTGCAATTTAACTTGTGCCACCCCCTACTGATCACGCGATGGAAAAAAAATGACTTGTGTTTTTTTTTCGTTTTTCGGGGTCAGAAAAACCTGCTTCCTAACAGGGGGTCCCATATAAAGAGGCGCTTGCCGCCTCACAAAAGGCTTCGAAAAAGGGGGAGGGGTTCGGGGGGGGGGTGCTTCGATTGCTTCGATGCTTCGAATGCTTCCTGCTGCCTGGGGGAGGGGGGGGAAAGTAAGCGTAGCGAATAAATATAAACGGAGCAATGAGAGAGGGCGCACGTCGATCATATGGGGTACATTCCCGCGCACAAGTAAAATTGCACCGACGCAGAATGCACAATAAATAAATACACAGCATAAACATACAAGCTACTCCACAGTCATTCCATTCACGCACACAAATATCTTTGCATCGCACGGAAAAACTAAAAAGCTAACGAGTATATTACATACACCAAGCATTCGACTCATCATCAAACACCCCGTATACTCATACTATACACATCTCCAAAATAATCAGGGAATATCATACAACCTGGATAAATCTCAAGAATTCGTAGTACAATGACCACTCACACAAGCACAATACCCGGTTGAAATAAACTAGTAATCAAGTCGTCTACAAGCGATACACAAGGAAAATATACTACCAATCAACCTAACAACCACGCAAACTAACACATATGACCACTAACACGTCAACAATCATATATACCAGCACGTGGAACAATCAATCGCTCTCTGACAACAAGTGTTGACATATCAAAAGCTATAACATAATGTAGCATAAAACATTCCTCACACACCAAACATTACAGAACGGGTTCAGGCTTAGAGGCGTTCAGCCCTTACCCTAAACATGGCAGCTTCGCGGCATTGCCCACTCGGGCAACCGCCTGTACCGATGATGTCAACCGATTGTTCCTCTCGTACTAGATCGGATTACTGTAGTGATGTGCTTAGTGCTATGATAATAAACATTATCAGTAGGGTAAACTAACCTGTCTCACGACGGTCTAAACCCAGCTCACGTTCCCTGTTGGTGGATGAACAATCCGACACTTTGGCTCTGTTGCTGGCACAATGATAGGAAGAGCCGACATCGAAGAATCAAAAAGCAATGTCGCTATGAACGCTTGGCTGCCACAAGCCAGTTATCCCTGTGGTAACTTTTCTGACACCTCTAGCTGCAAATGCTGCTTCCAGTATTGTTTGACTAAAGGATCGATAGGCCACGCTTTCGCATGGTTTGTATTCGCACTGAAAATCAAAATCAAGGGGGCTTTTACCCTTTTGTTCTACATGGAGATTTCTGTTCTCATGAGCCCCTCTTAGGACACCTGCGTTATCGTTTAACAGATGTGCCGCCCCAGCCAAACTCCCTACCAGACGCTGTTGATTGCTAGGAATTGGGAAACATAAATGCTCCCCAACGAAGCTAGAATAAGCGGCAGTTAAGACGCATCTCCTAATAACAATCGAAGCAAATTGTCGTCGAAGGTTGTGGTATTTCACTGACGTGTACAGAATAAACCGCACACTCCCACATATGCTACACCCTCCAAGACAATTCACTAGTCAGACTAGAGTCAAGCTCAACAGGGTCTTCTTTCCCCGCTGATTCTTCCAAGCCCGTTCCCTTGGCTGTGGTTTCGCTAGATAGTAGATAGGGACAGTGGGAATCTCGTTAATCCATTCATGCGCGTCACTAATTAGATGACGAGGCATTTGGCTACCTTAAGAGAGTCATAGTTACTCCCGCCGTTTACCCGCGCTTAGTTGAATTTCTCCACTTTGACATATCAGAGCACTGGGCAGAAATCACATTGCGTCAACAGGTTTTCACCCAAAAATCGCAATGCTTTGTTTTAATTAAACAGTCGGATTCCCCTAGTCCGTTTCAGTTCTAAGCTGGTGTATCTTGTGGCACAGACTGACAGAATCAGAGAGGCCACGCGTTGGCAAGTGTTAAAGTGGCTAATATAGTAAAAGCCACGTCTAGACGCGTGAGAGGGACACAATGCATATCAGATATCTTGCGAAACCCAACACACACCACAACCCAACCACAAACAAACTAAACACACTCAACACAACAAAAAAACACCCTTAGAGCCAATCCTTTTCCCAAGTTACGGATCTATTTTGCCGACTTCCCTTACCTACATTCTTCTATTGACTAGAGGCTACTCACCTTGGAGACCTGATGCGGTTATGAGTACGACGAACGAGAAGATGGAAGAATACAGAAAAAATACATCACGGGATTTTCAAGGGTCGTCGGCTGGGCATCCAATGTAAAGACTGGCGAGGAATAATCATCTGACAAGTCAAACAACAACCCCACACCAAACTACACTCTGCCAGGACTTGATCCGCATCTCCGAATAACTCGATTCCACGGACCAAACGCATGTCGCCATGCTGATACAATAAAGCATCTCCTGTTAAAAAGAAAAGAAAACTCTTCTGGAGCCAGCCGCCGACGTCTCCCGTCATGCAACACGTGTTACCACTTGCAAAGTACACTACTGTCCAACCCGTTCGTAGGAGAATATTAACTCCTTTCCTTTCGAGGTAAAA
>JAWNMP010000222.1:0-11976 GCA_035043875.1 Drosophila paucipuncta
ATTCGTAAAACCACAAAAAAATATACCCAAATAAATCCGCTTTAGGGCCGCAGCTTATCTCAGGCTAAGCTTGAAGCTTTCGCCTAGGAGAGGTTTCGGCTTAGAATATAGCTTTGAAGCTTTGGAAGCTTAATGACGGTTGCGCATGCGCAATAGGTGGCGCAATTCAACAGCTGTTTTTTGTCTTTAATTATATTGCATACTTATAGGTGCCAACCATTTATATGCACACTTGGCACTCAAGAAAAAGACGAAAAGCACTTAAAGTCAAACATAGCAAAACATCACATTACCAAAAATTATAACAGAAAAATAAGTCAAATAATTCCTTATTTAGCAATGGCATAATAAAACAAAATTTAACTAGTAATAAGACAAATTTAATTATAATTAAAAAAATAAATAAATTTAAAAAAAATAATGATTTGCCCTCTGCAAAGTACCATTGAATATTCTCTTATATATTTTTTTAATTTAGTACTTCAACCATTGTATTCACTTAAGCTTAATTTTTGTTATAAAATGAAAAAAATATGTATAAATATATTTTTTAAAAAACTAGACCGAATATTGTAAACGCAGGAAAAATAATATCACAATTATAAAAAAAAAAGGAAAAAAAACTATTGATACCTTTACATATCCATATTAACTTTTAAGCTACTCATTTGAGTTAACTTTAAGTAGGGTAAGATTAGCAACTGATCCACAAAATGAATAATGAGAGCAAATAAAAATTCGGAATGTATTCAGTAAAACCAATGATGGAGTAATTGTCGAGTATGTGGGGCCAACCGGAATGATATAATGAGATAGAAACATTTTTTTGGGAATCTCACAACTCGCCTTTGGAGATTCATGGTTGGGTGGGTAAAGACTGCGAGGATCGAATGCCATCTGAGATCACGCTACATTTATTTAGATAGTCCAGCATATATTAGAACATTCACCTTTAATAGTAGTATTTCGTCCATCTTTGTTTATATTTTTTTCATTTCGAAGTCTAGCACTTCCTATTTAGTACAGAAGGGACTCTTCAATAATTTAAACATTATGTAATAGAGCCACAGGTCACAGCACCCATCCCATTCCTCCGAAAGAGCTAGAGTATCCAAGGGTCCCGACCTCAGCTGCTGATCCTGTAGCTCCGTAGTAGGTGTATTGGGTTTGTTATATACCTATTGAAGCCAGTTCGGTGAAATATCCGTTCCGAAGTGATTAATAATAATCAAACGTTACATTAGTTTTTGGCGCCCAACGTGGGGCTCTGCTGATATCGATAGTTTGATCACATAGTAGTTTTAAAGAAAAATCCCAAAAAAAAAAAAAAAAAAAAATTGAAAGAAGGGAATCTTAAAAAGCAAAAGGCAAGATGAATACTGAGTTCGGATGCAAAAATGCATTGAATTAATTAGTAAATAAAAGCCTTCACAGTGACAAGTGCTGAATTAGCAGCTTCACATCCCCAAATTGTAGCAGTGAAGTTTATTCTACTTTCAGTGACACCCAAGAGAAGTGGATGGTTTATGAGTGAGGAACCAAAATGTGGATCTTGGACCTCTAGTATTTAGCTAAGGTTGAATACATTGCCGATACACATAGTTGGTGGGCCGCTTAAGCTACTCCGCATGTCGAGAGTAAAATTAATGGTTCGTTTGCACCACTATTCCAGCGCTCACAGTTTAAGCTCAGTAGAATTTTCGGTTATTTTTTGATTGATTAGGCCAGCTGCTGGTAATACGGCGGAATACTGTGGTAACTGTTCTGGAATCTTGCGTATTTAGCTAAGATTGAATACCATGCCGAATAAAGGTACAACGCAAATTTCGATGTACAGTTAGTAGCGGTTCTAATGGATTGAATTTGGTAATCACATCCGTTAAAGGATAAAGATTGGAAGATTGTATTTTTGTTGTCAAAACCCAAGAAGAGGACGCCCAGCTCGTTCAGCTAACACTCGAGCAAACCGTATCAAGATTAATGTCATCCTTAAGTGTGAGCCCTCGTTATCCTACGCATGTTTCAACATCACCGTTAGCCCAAAACTCGTTAGCCAGTCGCACCTCGGTACACCCAAGTAAGGTGGTTGAGATAATGCAGAAATGGAATCTACATTTCGATGGTTCGGATGTAGGATTGAGTGTAGATGAATTCATGTATCGCGTGAAAGTGCTCACCGATGAGACTTTGGATGGAGATATAAATGCGGCATGCAAACACATACATGTCCTTTTCATAGGAAGAGCACGAGATTGGTATTGGCGATATCACAAACAAGTGAATCGTATTACCTGGGCAGACTTTTCTCTAGCCTTTCGCCAACAATATCGAGATTATAGGTCAGAGTTTAGCAGCAAGGAACAAATACGTTCGCGCAAACAAAAACAAGCGGAAACTTTTGAAAACTTTTATGAGGATGTGGTTTCACTCATAGATAAATCATCTGTTCGAATCGAAGAAGAGGAGTTGATTGAAATTCTTAAAAATAATTTGTTGCCAGAAGCACGTCACAAGTTGTTATATCAACAAGTACATTCTGTAGGTCAATTGCGAAGATTAGTGCAGATGCACGAAAATCTAGTAAATGAGCTGAACAATCACTAAGCGAAGGAGTTTCCAGGACGAAGCCGCCATTGCAGCGCCGACAAGTTTATGCGGTGGAAGAAGTTGAGATGGAAGCTGAGTCGAATTGCGAGGTTAAGGGAGAAAGAAGAGATCGCTGCTATTCATCATGCAAATATTATTTGTTGGAATTGTGATGTGAAGGGACACGTCTGGGAGATTACCTTGCCCAGCGCCGCACATTTTGCTATGGTTGTGGTGCTCTAATCGTGTATAAGCCACAATGCAAAGTATGTATTCAGCGTCGGTCGGAAAATCGACAGAAGGGTGCATCCACCAACAACAGGATGCCCCTATCCAAATAGAAACAGATTATACCAGCCCTGTCTTTTGTAGTCCCGCTGTTTCCTCACCTGCTATAACAATTTTAAAAGATCCCCGGATGCGAAAAATATCCCGGAGGACTTTTTACGTTTTCGCCCTTATCATGAGCGGCTAAGAAATTATTTAGAAATTAGAAATAGAATCTTCAATGAAAAGAGTCGCTTCAAGTTCAAGGAATAAATTGCGTCGTAAGAACTATTTTAAGCGAATGAAAAATTCGAGAAAATTACTAGTATCCACTATTTTCAACAACCGAAACGATTCGCGTTGCTATGCGGAAGTGTCGTTTCTAGAATTTATAGAATTTGGTCTGCTAGACACCGGTGCGAATGTAAGTTGCATTGGGTCTTCACTGGCTAAGGAAAAATTTACTGATCTACCCGAATTTAAGTCCCTGAAATCTTATATAAACACAGCTGATGGGAAAGCTCACGAGGTTCTTGGGGTTATTACCGTTTCAATGTCTTATAAGAAGATGACAAAACAAATGCAGCTGTATATAATTCCCTCAATCAAACAAAGAGTCTTATTAGGGATAGACTTTTGGAAAATTTTTGCACTAGCTCCTAACGTGATTAGCGTCATGGAATTGCCCTATAAGCAGTCAGAGAAAACCCCTCAGCTCAATGAAGAAGAATCAGACTCATATCCTTTGACAAATATACAGTTACAACAGCTAGAACAGCTGAAAAACCTTTTCCCAAATTGTCAGGAAGGTTTAGGCCGCACTAGTCTGATCCAACATCGCATCGACGTTGGAGAAGCACGACCGGTAAAACAGCTCTTTTACCCAGTTAGCCCAGCAGTTGAAAAACTGCTTTATTGGAGCTCACCTATGCGTTTAGTTATAAAACCTAATAAAATCCGTCTTTGCTTAGATGCACGGAAGCTCAATGAGGCCACAAAGAAAGATGCCTATCCGTTGCCGAGTATCGAAGGAATTTTTTCACGAATGCCTAAGCCCAATATAATTTCAAAATTAGATCTAAAGGATGCATATTGGCAAATAGAGTTAGAAAAAGATTCCAGGCCATTGACAGCGTTCACTATTCCAGGTAGACCACTGTACCAATTCAAAGTCATGCCATTCGGCCTGTGCAACGTGCCTTCAACAATGTGTCGACTTATGGATGAGATTATACCCCCGATCTTCGACATTGCGTCTTTGGATACCTAGACGATGTATGCATAATCTCCGAAACTTTTTCAGAACATCTGGCAGTATTGGTTCGACTAGCCGAACAATTTCGTAAAGCTAACTTCGCTTTAAATATTGAGAAAAGCCATTTTGTGTAAACAGAGGATATTTAATCGGTAGTGGTGGTATCTGTACCGATTCCGCAAAAATTGAGTGTATTAGAAATTGGCCACCACCCAAAAACCTCAAACAAGTTCGAGGATTCCTCGGCGTGTGTGGATGGTATCGTCGTTTTATTTCAAACTATGCTGAATTAACGTGTCCTATTATCGATGTATTATCTATTAAAAAAAAGTTTGTTTGGCCCGCAGAGGCTCAAGAGGCGATGGAAAAACTTAAAATGGTACTCACTTCTGCACCGGTTTTACAAAACCCCGATTTTACCAAATAATTTTATCTTCATTGCGATGCTAGTAACTACGGGATAGAAGCTGTCCTTGCACAGTTATCGCCGGAAAATGAAGAAATGCCCCTTGCGTTTATGTCAAAAAAATTAAGTCATGCTTAAAGAAATTATAGTGTAACAGAGCGAGAATGCTTAGCTGTTATATTGGCTACTGAAAAGTTTAGATGTTACTTGGAGTTACAAGAATTCGAGTAATAACGGACCACCCAAGTCTATTGTGGCTGATGCGACAACAAAACGCATCCGGGAGACTTGCGCGGTGGATTTTTCGACTGCAGGCTTACAAATTTAAAATTTCTCATAGAAAAGAAAAGATCACATCGTGCCGGGTCCATTATCAAGATTGTGTGACGATGAATTGGCAGAGTTGGAAATAGGTTCAATAATAGATTTGGAGTCAAATGCTTTCTTTGATCGTGATTATCAAGCATTAAAAGAGAAATTTACTCTTCAACAATCCAACTTTCCAGACGTTAAAGTAGATAATCAGTTTATTTATATGAAAAGTGAACATGCTAGCGGAATCGACGCGCAAGATAAGAGTATATGGAAGTTATGGGTTCCAGCTCGATTGCGAAACCAGGTTTTGATGCAAGCTCACGACAACGTCACCTCATCTCACTGTGGAATGCAAAAGACCATAGAAAAGTTAAGAAGAAATCTTTACTGGCCTGGGTTGGCAAATGACGTACGTAATTATATTCGCAACTGTGACACTTGCAAAGAAACAAAAGCCCCTAACTACGTCCTTCGGCCTCCAATGGGCTTACAATCCCCCACCTGCCGACCGTTCCAAAGACTATATGTTGATTTATTAGGTCCGTATCCACGAAGTAAGAGCGGTCATGTCGGATTGTTAATTGTATTAGACCATTTTAGTAATTTCATTGGCTTCATCCGCTAAAGAAATGCACATCGTTGGCAATTCAGGACTTTCTATTAAAACACGTGTTCCATTGCTTTGGAGTACCGGAAACTCTGGTTAGCGATAATGGTACGCAGCTCAAAGCCAATGATTTTAATGCGTTTTGAACAAAACTTGGAATACGACATGTATTTACAGCACTATATTCGCCCCAGAGCAACGCTGCAGAACGTGTGAATCGCTCTCTCCGCAATTCGTGCCTATCTTAAAACGGAACAAACAGAATGGGATGTAAATCTTTCGGCTATTTCGTGCGCATTACGTTCGTCATTGCATCAATCCTTAGGTTGCTCTCCATATAAAGCCCTATTTGGGTTAGACATGATAACCCATGGCGGTGAAAACAATTATCCCTGTTAGAAGAGCCCATAATACCATTACAACGCACTGACAACTTAGCCTTGCTGCGCAAAGATGTTCAACAGAACATTCGTCGAGCGTATGACCGTAATGTAGCACAGTATAATTTGCGGTGTAAGCCTGTATCCTTTAAGGATGGTCAAGAAGTCTTTAGAAGGAATTTTGCCCTTGGAAAATTCTCACATGACTTCAACGCCAAATTAGGACCAAAATTTGTGAAATGTCGAATCAAGAAAAAACTTGGCAATAGTTTTTATCTCTTAGAAGATTTACAAGGACGTGAAATATGAACTTATCACGCAAAAGATATTCGCATCTAATTCCCGCTAATCTTACAGCTATCGTGTCATATTATCGTGTTTGTAATGGTCAGCACGCCACTTAAAAAAAAAAGAGTTGCAGCGCTAATCGTTTGCGACAAATTTGTCGCCAGCGCTGTAACGGACAAATAGTACGCAAAGCAGTGCATCTGAGCACGCAAAAAGCTGAGTCTCACAAAAAATGACTTTTACGCAAACGGAGCATGCTCAAGGTTAGCGATAGATCGCTTAAGGAAGCTTTCGAAACGCAGCCAACTTTGTTGTCCCCGCTTGCATCCGGCGGCTTGAACGAGAGCATCCAGGTATAAAAGGGAGCTGATCACAGCTAAAGCCCTTCTCCATTTTAAAAATTATTGCAACGTGCGGATGCAACTCAACGTCGATCGGCGGAAATTTATATAACACGTGGCAGCTGAACAAAAAAAAATATATAAAATAAATTAAAATAGTGCCGAATTCTTTAATTCATTAAATAAAACCCACCAACACAGACTCAAGCAACAAAATATTACAAAAAAAAAACAGAGAAAGAAATTGTGTATAAAATAAGTGCTTAAAGAAGAAAGTTAAAAACTTAATTATGTATCATAAGAAAATCTGCAAAAAAATATTACCAATAACAAAAAAAAACAGAAATGCCCAAAAAAAAATATAATAACGTAAAATACCAAAAGGCCAAAATTAAAATCAACATCATTGAAGCTATCGAGCTAAAAAAAAAATTTTTTTATTTTTTTTTATATAACAGTTATATTTTAAACATTAATCAACCTATTTAAAGGCTATAAAACATTGATTTGGAACAGAATGAATAATAGCAGTGAATTACAATCTATAACATAAATATAGAACAGGTTTTAGCAGTTAATAAATAACATCAAATATTACATTTGTGGCACATTAATTTAACGCCCTACAGTCCAGAGGTCGCTGGTGTGGAGGCGCTTCAACCTCCTGCGAGTTGTATTTGACCCAAGTGTGCAGGCCAAAGGGTTGACGTGGTTGTGCAAACGGTCATTATACCGACTTGTATGTCTGTTGATTTGTTGACTGACTGTCGGTAATGCGAAGTCGTTGTGCAGAGTTCTGTTGCTCACATATGGTGGAGCACCAGAGATGTCTCTGAGCACCTTGTTCTGCAAAACTTGAATTTGATTAATCCAGGATTTTGCGGCTGTGCCCCAGAATGGAATTCCATATGTCCATGTAGGCATGATGATGCTCCTGTACACCAGCAGCTTGTTGCTCAAGCTGAGTTTGCTTGATGGCTTCAGCAACCAGTTGAGTTTCGTTTTTTTGGATCTACACGCAGCTGCAGTGATCTGGATGTGTTTGCGCCAGTAAGTTTCCTGTCCAAAAACATACCCAGGTAGCGAACATGGTTCTCCTGAGGTATGACCGTGTTGTTGAGTCGGACAGTTGGACAATTACCATTCCTGAGCGCGAACGTGCAGTGCTGAGACTTGCTCCCATTGACGCAGATGTTCCACCGGTTGGCCCAAGTACTAAAACCATCCAAGAACCTCTGCGTAACCGCAGCTGCTCTCCAAGCAGTGGTGGAGTTAGCAAGGAACACAGTGTCATCCGCGTATGTGGCAAGCAGCGTGTTTCTGGCTACTGGTATCGGCAAGTCCGCGGTGTACAATGTGAACAAGGCAGGTCCAAGGACACTACCCTGCGGTACACCAGCTCCAATGCGGCGGATGTTTGATCGCTCGCCCCTAACTTCAACCATAAAAGAACGGCCAAGCAGGTAAGACCTGAGCAGTAAATACTGCGCCGATGGTATCAGAGACTTAAGCTTAAAAAGCAGGCCATCATGCCATACGCGATCAAATGCTTGCTGGATATCCAGGAAGACGGCAGAGCTGTAATGCTTATTTTCCAAGGCCTCGAGGACGTGCTGTACTACTCGATGAACTTGCTCTGGTGTACCGTGGTGATGCCTGAAGCCAAACTGATGATCAGGAATGGCCCTCTGAAAGCCTCTAACTGCCGACAATCTTCCAAGAAATATTTTTTCAAATATTTTGGAGAAAGTGGTCAGCAAGCTTATCGGTCGATATGACGAGACAAGATTATCCGGCTTGCCAGGTTTCGGAATCATCGCAATCACAGCGCACTTCCACGGAGTGGGAAAGTGGTGGATGCGAACCATGGAGTTAAAAAGTAGCACCAAGAACAATACTCCCTTCTCTGGGAGGGCCTTAGCAACTCTGCCGTCAACGCCATCAAAGCCTGGGGCCTTAGTGGACTTAAGCCTGCGAATCTGTAAGCGGACCTCAGTAGGGGCGATAGGGGTGATCGGTTGTACAGGATCTAGATCTACATTTAAAAATGCTTCAGTGTCCTGTACCTGGCTGGGCGATGCTAGTGCAAAGGGCGTTAAGCGACTTTGCAGCTCGTCCGCAAACGCCGATGCAATATCTGCATCCGATCGACACCAAGTGTTGTCAGGTCGCATAATGGGGATCCGCCTGAGTAGCTGCCGCTTGACACAACGCGTTGCCTTCCACAAATTGAATCCATGATTCTTATTGGGATCAGCATTGCGGAGCATATCTTGGAAATATTTGCTCTTAATGTCAAACAGCAGTTTTCGCAGCTCGTACGCAGTCCGCCTAAAGTCCCTTAGATCCAACGGATTGCGTGAGCGCATATATTGACGACGCAGTGCTCTCTTGTGTCTTACCAGATCCAAAATCTCTGGTTTTAAAAGAGGCTGGGCTGGACTGGGAGGCGAACAAGGTAGTTGGCCAAGCATGGAGTATTCCGCTGCCACGTTAATATTACGCAGGAATAACTCCGCTGCGTCGTCAATATCAGCCGGTGAACTCAGCTCCATGTTCAAATTGACAAGCTGCTCCAACCTCTGCCGGAATCGGGTGATATTTGCCTTGCGTGGCAGAAGGCGTGTCTTGGGAGTATTCAGAGCTGCAGCCACTCTGTACTCCACGATCAAGGGGATGTGATCGGAGTTTAGCTCAATTCGCTCGGATATACCAAGACAGTCAGACCGGATCCCAGCGTACAGAGCAAAGTCAATTGCTGTTGGCCTATGGTTGCCGTACGAATAGTGCGTTGCACCTCCTGTGGCAAGTACTTGGAGGTTGGAGTCTCTCACGCAATCCGCAAGCGCGATCCCACGGCGGGTGTCCAACGCTGCACCCCAGAGATGGTGTTGAGCATTCCAGTCTCCAGCAATCAGGAACTTTGGGCCAAGCTCTTCGAAGAGACATTTATAGTCTTCTATTTCCCACACAAAACGTGGTGGACAATAGACAGCCGCTAGGACTACTTCGCCTTGATCACTAGAGACTTTAACGACAGCACATTGTGCGCATGGCCAACTTAATGAGTTCAGCGCATGATGTCGCAGTGAAGATTTTATGATCACTGCTGCTCCGCCACGCATGCGATCCGAAGAATGATTGGCAAGGTGTATATCATAGCCTGGAAGTCTGTAGTGCGATCTGGAGCAATGGTGAGTCTCGCAGACCAACATTACATCTATTTGATGCCGTTGAATAAATAACTTCAACTCATTGGCGTTATTTGCAAGGCATTGGCGTTCCACACGCCAATGCGCAACCCAATGTGGCTCATCTGCTTGCAAGTGCAGCGTGCAAGAGGCTCATCACGGCCATTAGTGTCTCACTCAACTTGTCGCATTTCGACATCAGACTGTCAAAAAGGAGGTGGGAGTGCTCATGGTACAGATGAGACTGCTGCAATTGTTGCAGAGGGGCTGCTGATGATGCTGGCGCAGTGGCTGCTGGTGTTGGTTTTGATGTCGTGGCTGTTGCTGCCGTTCTTGCTGTTGATGTTGCTGCTGCTGGTGTTGCTGCGAGTGTTTCTGTTGTTGCTGGGTATGCTCTCCATGCCTAAGCATCTGGCGAGCTTTGTGACATCGAGTTTTCTTTTGTGCTGTTGCTCAGGAACCTGCGGTTCACCTTTCTGAACCGATGAAAGTTGTTCTGGCTGCTGCTGAGGCTGCTGGCAGTGTTGCTGTTGAGGTTGTTGTTGAGGATGAACCTGCTGCTGACGGTGACGCTGTTGCTGTTGCCCAAGTTGCTGCAGAGCCTGAGGAGACCGTTTGAAGTCTGGCAGCATCAGCATAAGAGAAATTTTCCCTGCGAATGGGTGACGGGCTTCTTGGGCGCGATGTTTGTAGGTCTTCAGCCGGTCGTGACTGAGCCACAAGCAAATACGCAACTTCTTGCTTTCAATAACCTTGGCAGTTTGCGCTTATTGCAAAGCTTCTTGCTGAGCGCTTCTATAGTGAGCGATTTCTCGCTGCGTTTTAGTGGTTCTCTTCTCGTCGGTCATCTGCCTATCTCTTCGTTTGAACGGCCGTCTAATCAACAACGACTAATTTAGAGTGGACCAAAATTGTACCAAAAATATTACTATTAAACGACTACTACACCCCCCACCGCCATAGGTAATGAAACGAGACTTACTCGTAGAAATATTATCTAAAACAATATTGTCGCTACGAGCTAATTTTTATATTGTATGTCTTTCAAATGATAAACTCCGAGATTCTTTCCTTTGTCGTCTACTAACTCATAATAATATGAACTACGTTTCTTATGGATTTTGGCTGGGATGAACACAGGTGCTAATTTAGAATTCAACTTTTTGATGGCATTACTTGTAATGGTCAGCACGCCACTTAAAAAAATAAAGAGTTGCAGCGCTAATCGTTTGCGACAAATTTGTCGCCTGCGCTGTAACGGACAAATAGTACGCAAAGCAGTGCATCTGAGCACGCAAAAAGCTGAGCTTACAAAAAAACTTTTACGCAAACGGAGCATGCTCAAGGTTAGCGATAGATCGCTTAAGGAAGCTTTCGAAACGCAGCCAACTTTGTTGTCCCCGCTTGCATCCGGCGGCTTGAACGAGAGCATCCAGGTATAAAAGGAGCTGATCACAGCTAAAGCCCTTCTCCTTTTTAAAAATTATTGCAACGTGCGGATGCAACTCAACGTCGATCGGCGGAAATTTATATAACACGTGGCGGCTGAACAAAAAAAAAATATATAAAATAAATTAAATAGTGCCGAATTCTTTTCCCACGAAAACCACAAAGAACACAAACCACTGTGCAAGAAAAGAAAAAAAAACGAACCAACCAAATAATTATCACCGCCCCATATATAACTTGGGAACGTGCCACGTATCATCCCGTGCCCGGCCAGGACGGCCGCAACCCAAAGCCCTCCAGAAGCGGAGAGGCACCGCCGCTGGACCCATCCCGAAACCTCTGGAAGCCATCAAGAAGCCCGTGGCCCCGATCCCTACTCCATGACGCGAGGAAGAGAGCCCCATTTTTTTCATCCCCTGGAGACGGAGACAGCTCATCAGCAGCAGCAGCCACACCGGCGAATTAATTAATTCATTAAATAAAACCCACCAACACAGACTCCAGCAACAAAATATTACAAAAAAAAAAAAACAGAGAAAAATTGTGTATAAAATAAGTGCTTAAAGAAGAAAGTTAAAAACTTAATTATGTATCATAAGAAAATCTGCAAAAAAATATTACCAATAATAAGAAAAAAATGAAATATCAATAATGTCATAACAAAAGGAAATGCCCAAAAAAAAAATATAATAACGTAAAATACCAAAAGGCCAAAATTAAAATCAACATTATTGAAACTATCGAATAAATAAAGAAAAATTTTTAAATATATCAAGCAAGAAAGTTCGAATTTTTTTTTATCATATAAGCGCAGAGCTTCCAACTCAAAGCGATAAAAGTGACGCGCTGTGTATTTTTGTATAAGTGCAATACTAATAAAATCCCATAGTA